>CM077153.1:270223528-270394945 GCA_039583875.1 Platanthera guangdongensis
AGAGGAAGGAAGTGGAAGGGGGAGTAGGGCCACGTGAAGTTGGGGGGGGGGGGTGTCACGGAACTGCAGGTTCGTGATCGTGGACGCCCCAAGCAGCTACAACGCCATCTTGGGGCTCCCCCTAATCAGCGCCTTTCGTTGCGTCCCCTCCTCATTTCATCAGTGCCTAAGTTCAAAATGGAGGGTGCAAGTCCAGGATCAGAGGGGGACCCGAAGGTGACGAGAAATGTTACGTTACGGCAGTCAACACCATATCATGGATGGCAGAGGCAGAGGAGTTGGAGATGGAGATGGCGGCACATGGAGGGGTTCTCGGAGAAGAGGAGATGAGCCTAAAGGAGGCGAGAGAGGTAGCTGAAGAGGAAGTCGGAGGAGAGGAGATTGAGGAGCAGCAGGGAGGAGATGTGCAGGAGGTCCAGGGGGGACGAGGAGCAGGAGCCCCGGGAGGGGCGATGGAGGTAGAAGAGCAGAAGCCAGGAGGAGTGAGAAAGAGGCCCAGGGGCGTTGAAGTTGAGCAACAGCAGGAGGGGCCGGAGGAAGGCAAGGAGATCGAGGAGGAGGTAGGAAGGGAAGAGCTGGAGCTGGAGGAAGAAGCAAGGGTCGGCTCGGGGGGAGCCGCTGGCGGCGGAACCGGCCGAATAGTGGTGGAGATGGAGGTCTTCACCAGCGCAGGACAGGTGCGGAGGGTGCGGGTCAGCGGGGGCTTGAGTCCCGAGGCCCGGGAGCGAGTGCGGTCCTGCATTCAAAGCAACATCAACATCTTCGCTTGGAGCGCGACAGACATGTCGGGCATCGACGCAGACATGGCCTGCCATCGCCTGAACCTGGACCCCCGCACTCGCCCCATACGCCAAAAGATGAGATCCATCACCACCAAGCTGGAGGAGCCCATCCGCGAAGAGGTCAGGAAGCTCCTGAAGGTCAGCTTCATCTCAGAGATCCAGTATCTAGGCTGGATCTCCAATATGGTAATGGTTAAAAAAGGGGGTGGTAAATGGAGAATGTGTATTGACTTTTCTTTGTAAATAAATCGTGCTCTAAGGATTGCTACCCCCTGCCTCGGATCGATGCGCTGGTTGATTCAGCCGTCGGTTTTTCTATCATGAGCTTTTTGGATGCTTTTTCAGGTTATCACCAGATCTGGATGCACCCTGCAGATGTCAAGGATGTTTTCTTCATCACGAGGGAGGGGTGCTTCAGTTACAAAATGATGTCCTTTGGGTTGAAGAACGCAGGGGCTACCTACCAACGCATGATGGATCGGGTCTTCCGAGATCAGAGGGGGAGAAACTTGGAGGTATATGCCGACGACCTAATGATCAAGAGCAAGTACGTGGATTCGCACCTAAAAGATCTAGAGGAGACGTTTGCCACCCTGAAGAGGTTTAAAATGAGGCTGACCCCTTGAAGTGTGCTTCGGGGCCAGCCGCGGGAAGTTCCTTGGGCATCTCTTGACTTCGGCAGGGGTGGAGCCTAACCCGGACAAGGTAAAGGCCATCGTGGATTTTGAGTCACCTCGCGATGCAAAGGAGGTCCAGCGTTTGACAGGCAGGCTGGCAGGGCTAAGAAGGTTCCTCTCCAGGTCAGGGGACAAGTGTTCTTCGTTCTTCAAGATGCTGAGAGGGAATCAAAGGTTTGAGTGGACCGCCGAGTGCGAAGAAGCCTTCCAAGGGCCGAAGAGACAGCTCTCTCAGGATCCTTTGCTTCAGAGCCCAAAAGAAGGGGAGGACCTGACCTTGTACCTCGGAGTAGGAGCGAAGGCGGTAAGCTCCGTCCTAGTAAGGGAAGAAGGAAAGAAGCAACTGCCCATCTACTACGTCAGACGGATATTGAAGAAAGCAGAGCTCCGCTACCCCATCCTCAAAAAGCTAGCTTACGCCTTGGTCATCTCTACAAGGAAACTCCGACCGTACTTTCAAGCACATTTGATTAGGGTGGTGACCGACCATCCTCTTCGCAAGATCTTCGAAGGAGTAGATCACTCGGGGAGACTTGCTAAGTGGTCTATTGAGCTAAGCGAGTTCGACATCTCTTTCGTTTCGAGACTCTCCATCAAGGCGCAGGCGGTGACGGACTTCCTGGCAGATTATGTTGTTGAAGTCGAGAAGGGAGAACAGCAGCCACAGGAAGCGTGGAAGATGATGGTCGATGGCGCCTCGAGAAAGCATTTCCTCGGGGGAGGAGTGGTTCTGGTCAGCCCCCAGGGAGTCGCGATAGAACAGGCAGTGGCTTACCATTTTCAAGTAACTAACAACCAAGCGGAGTATGAGGCCGTGATAGCCGGCCTTCGCCTGACAAAGGAGCTTGAGATTCAGGATGTGGAGGCCTTCACTGATTCAAAGGTAGTAGCGTCGCAGATCTGGGGAGAGTTTGAGGCACGGGAGCCTACCCTCATAAAATACCTCTCCATGGTAAGGGCGATCATCGGAGGGTTCCGGTCATTCTCTATCCAACATGTTCTGAGGGAAGAAAGTATAGCTGCCGACTGATTGGCTAAGTTTGGACCTCAGGGAGGAGGGACCTTGACGGAGCTATTTCGACCAGCTATCGAGGAAGGAGAGTTGATGGTGGTGGACGGCGACCCTGTGGGTGGATCCATTGGCGACCTTCCTAACCACGGTGAACTTCCAGAGGGGACCAAGGACGGGAAAAGCTTCAGGCGCAAGGCAGCTCACTACCTGATGATAGAAGGGGGGCTGCATCGTAAGATGTTGTCAGGGCTCCTAGCCAGGTGTGTGACCGAAGAAGAGATCCCAAGGATCTTGGGAGAGGTACACTCGGGCGAGTGCGGCAGTCATTCTGGAGGGAGGATGTTGGAGGCAAGGGTGGTCAGACAGGGGTACTTCTGGTCCACCCTAAGGAAGGATACCACAGAGTTTGCAAGGAGGTGTCGGAAGTGCCAGCTCTGCGCCCCCTTCAGCTCTTGGCAGCTCAAAGACTCCGAAGCATCACGGCACCGTGGCCGTTCACCATCTGGGGGATGGATTTAGTTGGACCTTTTCCTCCGGCTAGTGGACAGAGGAGGTTCCTCTTGGTCATGATCGATTATTTCTCAAAGTGGCTGGAGGTTAAAGCCTTAGCTAAGGTCACCTCGCAGGTCATAAGGAACTTCATCTGGGGGGATATCATATGCAGACACGGGTTGCCTCAAGCAATAGTGACAGATAATGGCCCCCAGTTTGCCAGTGAAGAGTTCATCAGCTTCTGTGCCCAATTGGGGATAGACCTCAGATTCGCCTCTGTCCACCACCCCCGAAGCAACAGCCGGGTGGAAGCGACGAACAAAATCATTGTAAACCTACAAAAGAAAAATGTGGAGAACTTAAAGGGAAATTGGGTGAAGCAGCTCCCCTCGGTCCTGTGGGCCTTGCGAACGACCCCGAACACGGCCACCGGTGAGACCCCCTTCAAGCTTTCTCATGGATGTGAGGCAGTCCTACCAGTGGAGTTCGAGGTTCGGTCCCCGCGGGTCACAGCCGCGGGCAAAAGAGATGAGACTTGGAGGTTGGAGAATGAAGAGGGGCAACACCTCTCGCTAGATATGGTGGAAGAACTGCGGGACGTGGCAGCTATCAGGCAATAAGAGATCAAGCAGCGGATGACCAAGTATTTTGATAAGCATGTCAGGGTCAAGCAGTTTGCTGAAGGGGATCTGGTGCTGAGAAAGGTTGACGCGGCAGGAAGGTGGCTCCCGTGGGCAAGCTCAACCCGAACTGGGAAGGACCGTATATAGTGAAGGAAGCCCTCGGAAAAGGAGGTTACTACCTCCAGGACGTGGAGGGGAGGGACTTAAGTCACACCTGGAGCGGTGATGACCTAAAATGCTTCTACCCATGAAAGGGGAAGGATGTAACCATGTATCTCAAAAATAAACTTATTATACTACATCAGTTGATTTCTCTTGAACTATTGTGAAATTTTTATAATAGGATATAATTATGTGTTTTATGAATACCCCAAGCTCGGCTCGGCCCCAGGTAGACCTGCTGCGCAGGCTCTCATCTAGCTGGTAGGTCCGAAGGCTCTCCTGTGGGGGATAGGTTTGGTTTGAGAACTTCATCGCCACCCCGAACTTGGCTCGGCCCCAGGTAGACCCGCTGCGCAGGCTCTCATCTAGCTGGCAGGTCTGAAGGCTCGCCTGTGGGGGATAGGTTTGGTTTGAGAACTTCATCGGCACCCCGAGCTCGGCTCGGCCCTAGGTGGACCCGCTGCGCAGGCTCTCATCTAGCTGGGAGGTCCGAAGGCTCGTCTGTGGGGGATAGGTTTGGTTTGAAACTTCATCGGCACCCCGATCTCGGCTCGGCCCCAGGTAGACCCATGCGCAGGCTCTCATCTAGCTGGCAGGTCCGAAGGCTCGCCTGTGGGGGATAGGTTTGGTTTGAGAACTTCATCGGCAGCCCGAGCTCGGCTCGGCCCCAGGTAGACCCGCTGTACAGGCTCTCATCTAGTTGGCAGGTCCGAAGGCTCGCCTGTGGGGGATAGGTTTGGTTTGAGAACTTCATCGGCACCCCGAGCTCGGCTCGGCCCCAGGTAGACCCGCTGCGCAGGCTCTCATCTAGTTGGCAGGTCCGAAGGCTCGCCTGTGGGGGATAGGTTGGTTTGAGAACGTTATCGGCACCCGAGCTCGGCTCAGCCCCAGGTAGACCCGCTACGCAGGCTCTCATCTAACTGGCAGGTATGAAGGCTTGCCTGTGGGGGATAGGTTTTGTTTGAGAACTTCATTGGCACCCCGAGCTCGGCTCGGCCCCAGGTAGACCCGCTGTACAAGATCTCATCTAGCTGGCAGGTCCGAAGACTCGCCTGTGGGGGATAGGTTTGGTTTGAGAACTTCATCGGCACCCCGAGCTCGGCTCGGCCCCAGGTAGACCCGCTGCGCAGGCTCTCATCTAGCTGGCAGGTCCGAAGGCTCGCCTGTGTGGGATAGGTTTGGTTTGAGAACTTCATCGGCACCCCGAGCTCGGCTCGGCCCAAGGCAGACCCACTGCGCAGGCTCTCATCTAGCTGGCAGGTCTGAAGGCTCGCCTGGGGGAGGGAAGTTTTTGATCCTACGAGACACTCCGACTTGGATGCTCTGAGCAAGGCAAGAAACCCACCACGAAATGAAAAAGTGGTAAGACCCCTTCAGGCAGAAGAGGCCTCAGCCAAAGGAGATCTCGGCAGGAAAATCCTCGCCAAAGAGATCTCGCCAAAGGAAGCTCTCGGCGAGAAGACTCCTGATGGTATCTTGGACGGACAGCGAGAGGTGTTGGGCAAAAGCTTCAGACAGTTTGCGCAAGCTAAAGGGGGATGACCTCGTCCAAAAGGGCCCGCGAACAATGTTCTCGGCAGACGGTATTCGGCAGAGTGCGGAAGCGAAATGTCTAAGCCCTGGGATCTTTCGGTAGGTTCCCACCTATCCATCACTAAGGGGGACTAACCTAGGGAGGCCGAGGGCCTCAGCAAAAGCGTGCTTAAGAAGCACTCGGCCACAACAATTGCATCAAGCGCATTCACAATAACAGGACAATACGATAACATTTACAATGAAACATTTATAATGTATTTTATATAATTACAAGTTTAGAGCGTCTCGCTCTTTACACAGGCGAAAAAAAAAGAGAAAAAGGGGGTCCCTCAGGGAGACAAGCTATACCCCTCAGAGCTCCCACTTGAACTCCCGCTGGAGCTCTCGCCTGAGCTCTCCCAGGATGTCTCGCCACCCGCGGGAGGGGATTTCAGGACATCCGAGGGCGGGGTATCAGACTCACTTGGGGGCTTCGGGACAGGCTCGAAGAGCCAGGGGACGAGCTGTTGAGCGGTAATTATCTTGCCCCTCCCATCCAGGCATCCGACATCTCGCAGCGTCTCCAAGGTCAGCTTGACGGTCGCTTGCACGTTGGCCTGGAGGAGCTTGTCGATATCATAGACGGAGTAATAGCAGCTCTTCAACCTTTCGTCCAGAGGAGGGGGCCCATTCGCCTCCAGGCGCAGGATCTGGTCCCTCAATAGGACGCTCTCGTATCGCGCCAGGGCCAGCTCCGCGCGAAGCGCCGCGGCTTGAGCGGAATCCTGTATAGCGAGAAGTTAGCATGAAAGAAAAAGAATGAAGTTGAAAGCTGCAGTGGCCATAGCTAGCACCGTGAAAGGTCTCGCTTACCTCTTCCACCCGGCATCGTGTTGAAGTTGTAGGCGAGATCTTTAGGAGGGAGGCGAGAGCGAGAACTGTGCAAGAATGGGAAGAGGAGGCGAAAGCAAGCGAGAGCTTTTGACAAACCGCGAAAGCGACAAGAGAAAAGAGGATTCGAATCGAAAAAATAAATGTAGTAGGCAGACCCTCTATTTATAGGAAGCCATGATCATCATGACTGTTTTCAAAAAGGCGGCGGGGGTACAGCCGTCACGCCCTAAGTCGGCGGCGCTTCGTTTTCCCGCCCAAGTTTGATAGTGACTGACAGATGATTAACATAAGCATTATGAGTTGACACGACATGTAAAATATGCGGAAGCAGAGTCACTCTCGCCGAGCGAGAGCTTTGTAAAGAATAATAATAATAACAAGCAGCGTTATTACTCCCGCCAAGCGAGAGCTAAATAGAAAGTAACAACATTAATATCAAAGTTATCAGTTAAGACATGAAATTAACGGGGTACATCGGAGAAGGGGAAGGCCGGGGGCAAGAAAGGGTGAGGTCTCGCCAGTCAGTAGGGTTCCCACCGCCATCGTCCTCGCTCCCACTGCCTGGTCCTCGGTGGCGCCTGCGGGTTGAAGTAGGACGACAAGACGGTGCATCCCAGGTTGATCCGACGAGACAGGTCTCGGATCCGCGCGATGCACCTTTTGGGAGACGACCCCGCGGTAGGCCCACATGACAGATCCGTCTCGTCGATGAATTAAACCCGCTCCAGAGCCTCCAGCCTCTTCTCCACCGACTGGCGGAACTCTCTCGTCACGGAGTCGTGGGCCTGCTCTGGCCGGATAAGCTTCGATAGGACAGCGGCAACCTTCTTCCCCCATCTTTTAGTGCTCCCGGTGCTGGTCAAGATCTCCTCCATCTCGTCAGATGAGGGGAAGGGGGAGCTCTCGCCGTCCTCCCCCTCTCTGCCTTCGTCTTCTTCATCTCCTTCATCCTCTCCATCAGCTCCTGACCGCGAGCCCAGATCCCCTGACAACAGGTTTCCACGGTTAGGGCGAGAGTTAAGCGAGACCGTTATGGACATACCGCATACCTGTTGTACAACCCAGTGTCCGGCAAGCAAGGTCACCAGAGAATAGGCAAATCGGGCCGAGGACCATAGGCGAGCTTGGCAGCAAAGGGGGCGAGCCCGAGCTCGGCATTCGTCGACCAGAGATCGACGATCGGCGACCCCGAGTTCGGCATATGCCGAGCGAGACACAACTCGCGTCCTCACAGTGGAGCTCGACAGCAGTAGGCGGGCAGAACATGCCGAGGTGACCAAAGCTCCCTAGCTCGCCCGGATGGTTGAGGTACTTTTTACTGTTTTACCCCCGCTGGTCTGCCCATAGCCCTTCAAAACAGCGGAGTTTCGCTGTTGGCAGACCCAACCAAGGGTTTTCTGGTAATTTCAGGTCAGTTCTTTTGGTTATTGGCAGTCCGGATTTCAAAAACTATAAATAGGACCCAAGGGGTACCCCAGAAAGCAGGTTCTTCCCTGTGCTCTCCTGCCCCAATCTTCAAGTGCTTTCTGAGGGTACCTTAGCTCGGCTTCTGGCTAAGGAGGGGACGCGCTCTGAGATCTTCCGGGTTTGTGGTGGGACCTCCCTGCCGAGCCCTTGGGTCTATTTCTCCTTGCCTTCATCGTTATTTTTTCTTGCAGGAGCAAAGTAGGCGCGAGACCACCCCTTCCCCAAGGGTCGAACTCCACAGGAGACCGGATTCCGATTTCAACATTTTGGTGCGATGAGCGTGGATCGTGGTCAGCGCAGAAAAGCTTCGGCGAGCTCAATGACGGGAGGACAAGGATATGACAGGCAGAACTTCGCCCCCCCCCCCCCCCCCCCCCCCCGCCTCGCAACAGTGGGGATGTTGGAAGACTTCAGGAACGAGGTGCTGGGCCTCGTCAAGTTCGCACTCGGCGTGCGTGCCGAGTGCTCGACTCCGGCAGCCCAGATCGCGGCCGCCCCCTCTTGGGCGAGGACGCTCCCGGCCGGCGAGCTGGGAAGGAAGTGGCCGAGGAAGGCCGAGGGTGCGAGCTCTTCCCCGGCTCGGCAGGCCGAGGCCGGTTCGGCGAGCTGGGCTCGCGAGACTCGCCAGCTCGCCCAGTGGGGGGAGGCAGTCCTTTCAGCAAGCTGGTCTCCTCAGCTCCAGTCCCAGATGGGTTCAGGGAACCCGTGATGTCTTACTATACCGGGAAGGGAGACCCAATCAAGCATGTCCAATGGTTCGAGGATGTGGTCTCCATCCGTCAGATATCAGACTGATTCAAATGCCGACTCTTCGCTATCACCCTCCGGGAGAAGGCAAGGGAGTGGTTCCACCAGCTCCCGGCCAGCTCCATCTACTGCTTCGAGGACCTGCGCCGGGGGTTCATGCTGAGATTCACCACCTCGAAGAGGAGGAAGAAGGAGTCCGAGTCTTTGTTCCACATAAAGCAGGGGGTGAACGAGACGTTGGGGAGCTATGTGGACCGATTCCAGGAGGAAGTTACTCAAGTCCAGGAGATGTCGGGCCATAGTCTGATGATGGCCTTTACCCTGGGCCTGCAACAAGGTTTCTTCCAAATGGAGCTGAAGAGAGTTCCCCCCCTCTCCTACGAGGAGCTGATGGAGAGGGCGGCAAGGGAAGTCGACGGGGAGGCGTCGAACCCGAAATTTGCGAGGAAGCTGGCCAGGTGGGCAACCGAGGAGGAAAAGGAGTCAAAGGGAGGAAGAGGACATGAGGATAGGAGAGGAGACCACAGGCAGAGGGAGCAGAGGCAGCTCCAGGGGCAGCAGCAGCCGAGGTGGAGGCGTCAAGAGCCCGACCGACGGCTAGGATGGAGACCCGAGTGGCAGGGGCAGGGTCCGTAGAGAGGGTATTACAGAAGGGATCACTACTAGGGGAGGCAAGATTAGTTCCACCCCCCGGGCTGGAGGCAGGGCCAGAGGCCCCGGCTCCCCGATCAAGAAGAGGCCATGGCCATAGCCTTGGGAGCAAGGAGGGGAGCGTGGAGGAGGAGAAGAAGAGAGGTCAGGGTAGAGCTGCCCTATTGCGACTTCCATCAGGAAGAGGGGCATTCCACGGCCACCTGTCTGGAGTTCCTCGAGATGAGGGGGAATAGGGAGCAGCAGCAGCAGCAGCAGTAGGGGCGGCAGGAAGTGAGTATTGAGAAGGTCCTGCCTTGGGCGGAGGAGGATCGTTGCGAAGACCGGGTGGATGTGGGGACCCGAGGAGGGATCAGAGTGATCCACGGGGGAGTGGGGATCGAGGCTTCCCGCAAGGCGAGTCTCCACACCATGTACCGGCGGAGCGTCGCCTCTACATCCCAGACCCCGCCACCGGAGGAGAGGATCACCTTCTCCAGGAGTGATATGCCAGACCACGAGGATCCGTTCTGTGATGCGCTGGTCATCAAGGCGGCCATCAAGAATTTCACCGTCTCTCGGATCCTCGTGGACAACGGGAGTTCCGTCAACGTCGTCTTCAAAAAGGCATTCGACGCGATGAAGGTGGAGGCAAAGAGGGTGCTGGCCTCAGATGGCCCCTTGTTCGGGTTTTCAGGAGAAAGGAAGGAAGTAGAGGGAGGAGTTGGTCTCCATGTCACCTTTGGGGGGCAGTCCCGAAACTGCAAGTTCGTCATTGTGGATGCCCCCAGCAGCTACAGCGCCATCTTCGGGAGGCCCCTGATCAGCGCCTTCCGCTGCGTCCCCGCATCTTTCCATCAGTGCTTGAAGTTCAACGCTGAGAGGGTTCAGGTCAGGGTTAGGGGGGACCCAAAGGTGGCGCGGGAGTGCTATGTCACTGCGGTAAACACCATCTCCTGGCAGGAGGGAGCCGAGGAGATGGGGCGAAGGATGGAGGAGGTCGAGCAGGAAGCAGGAGGGGGGCAGCCGGGAGTGAAGGACTGCGCGGAGGAGGCGGCAGGAGGAGATCTTGAAGAGGTGGCCGAAGTGAGGGCCGTGGGAGGAGAGATGGAGGTAGAGGTCCCCGTTTCGGAGGAAGGGGATGCCGAGGGATGGGGGGAGCAATCCATGCTGGAGGCAGCAGAGGAAGTGGTGGAGCTGGAGGTGCTCACCCGAGAACGAAGGATGGAGAAGATCCGCGTCAGCGGGGGACTGACCCCGGAGGACCAAGTCTGGATGCTGGAATGCATCCAGAAGAATGTGGACATCTTCTCTTGGAATGTCGCGGAGATGCCGGGGGTTGACGCGGATGTGGCCTGCCACCGCCTCAACCTGGACCCGGGAACACGCCCCGTTCAGCAGAAGAAGAGGTCCACCGCGGACAAGCTAGCGGAGCCCATCAGGGAGGAGGTGGCGAAACTCCTCCAGGTCGGCTTCGTGTCTGAGATTCAGTACCCGGCTGGGTCTCCAACGTGGTTATGGTAAAAAAAGGAGACGGCCGATGGAGGATGTGTATCGACTTTTCCTTACTTAATAAAGCTTGTCCTAAGGACTGTTATCATTTGCCTCGAATCGACGCGCTGGTTGACTCAGTCGTCGGTTTTTCTGTAATGAGTTTTTTAGATGCTTTTTCAGGTTATCATCAGATCAGGATGCACCCCCCAGATATCAAGGATGTCTCGTTCATCACAGGGGATGGATGCTACTGCTACAGGATGATGCCCTTCAGGCTGAAGAATGCCGGGGCAACCTACCAGAAAATGATGGATAGGGTCTTTAAGGAGCAAAGGGGGAGGAATTTGGAGGTGTATGTAGATGACCTCATGATCAAAAGCCGGGATGTGGACTCCCACCTCCGGGACCTGGAGGAGACCTTCGCCACCCTGCGCAAATACAAGATGCGATTGAATCCCCTGAAATGTGTCTTCGGGGCCAGCAGGGGAAAGTTCCTGGGGAACCTCCTCACCCACGCGGGGGTCGAGCCGAATCCAGATAAGGTCAAGGTTATCTTAGAGCTGGGGTCCCCGCAGAACGCAAAGGAGGTCCAACGACTGACGGGAAAGCTAGCAGGGCTGAGTCGCTTCCTTTCATGGGCAGGGGAGAAGTGCTCCCCCTTATTCAAAACGCTAAGGGGTGGTCAGAGGTTTGAATGGACCAAGGAGTGTGAGGAGGCGTTCCAGGCCCTCAAAGTGCAATTGACACAGGCCCCGCTGCTCCAAGGGCCGAAGGAGGGGGAGGACCTGTTCTTATACCTCGGGGTCGGGGCGGAGGCCTTGAGCTCCGTCTTGGTTCGCGAAGAAGGGAAGAGACAACTCCCTATTTATTATGTAAGCCGGGTCCTGAGGAAGGCCGAGCTCAGGTATCCGATTTTGGAGAAGCTAGCTTTTGCCCTAATCATCTCGGCCAGGAGGCTGCGACCTTACTTACAGGCGCACTCAATACGGGTAGTGACCGACCATACCCTCCGTAACATCTTCGAAGGGGTGGAGCATTCAGGTAGGCTGGATAAGTGGTCGGTAGAACTAAGCGAGTTCGATGTCTCCTTCGTTCCGCGGCTCTCGATCAAGGCTCAAGCTATGGCCGACTTCTTGGCCGACTACGTGGTTGAAGTAGCGGAGGAAGAGCTCACCCGCCCAACTCCTTGGAAAGTGAGGGTGGACGGAGCCTCAGGGAGGCATTCCCTTGGAGTGGGGGTGATCCTAGAAAGCCCTCAAGGAACCCGAATCGAGCAGACTGTGGTGGTACACTTTCCCATTACCAACAACCAGGCCGAGTACGAGGCCGTGATAGCAGGGCTTCGCCTGGCCAGGGATCTTGGGGTGTCGGACGTGGAGGTCCTCACTGACTCCATGGTAGTAGCTTCCCAAATCAACGGGGAGTTCGAGACAAGGGAGCCCGCCCTGCGATCATACTTGGCCAAGGTGAAGGGGGTCATTGGCACTTTTCAAACTTTCACCATCCGACACGTGCCCAGGGAAGAGAATGAACAAGCCGATCAGCTAGCAAAGCATGGTCCCCAGGTGGGGGGCACCATCACCGACCTGTTCTGCCCCTCCATCGAAGAAGGGGAGCTCATGGAAATCGATCAGCAAGCTTCATGGATGGATCCAGTCGTGGTCTTCCTCTCCACAGGAGAGTATCCAGAGGGGGTAGATAAGAAGAAACTGAGGCACAAGTCAGCCTATTACCTCCTCCAGGACGGGCAGCTATACAGGAAGACCCTCTCAGGGATGCTAGCCCGCTGCGTAACCGAGGGAGAAGTGCGAAGGATCTTGGAGGAAGTCCACTCAGGGGAATGTGGGAGCCACTCCGGGAGTCGGACCCTGAAAGGGAGGATAGTCAAGCAAGGGTATTTCTGGCCCACCCTGGGCCGAGACGCCACCGAGTTCGCAAGAATATGTCATAAGTGCCAGTTGTTTGCCCCTCTCCAGCTACAGCCGACCCAGCGACTCAGAAGTATCACGGCCCCATGACCCTTTGCAATTTGGGGAATGGATTTGGTTGGGCCATTCCCCCAAGCCAGCGGCCAGAGAAGGTTCCTCCTAGTGATGATTGACTACTTCTCAAAGTGGATGGAGGTGAAGGCGTGGCCAAGGTGACCTCCCAGGTGATCAGGAATTTTGTTTGGGGGGAGATCATCTGTCGCCATGGGCTGCCCCAGGCCATCGTCACGGACAACGGGCCCCAGTTCGCCAGTGCCGAGTTCACCAGCTTCTGCGGGCAGCTTGGAACCGACCTCAAGTTCGCCTCGGTCCATCACCCCAGGAGTAACGGGCAGGTGGAGGCGGCAAACAAGATCATCGTCAACCTCCTCAAGAAGAAGGTGAAGAATTTGAAGGGGAGCTGGGTGGAGCAGCTTCCTGCAGTTCTTTGGGCCCTAAGGACCACCCCCAATACGGCTACGGGGGAGACCCCCTTCAAACTCTCACATGGATGCGAGGCAGTGCTCCCCGTAGAATTCGAAGTACAAACACCGCGAGTCGTGGCGGCAAAAGAAGGCCGTGAGGAATGGCAAGCGGAGAATGAGGAGGAACTGAGGCTCTCCCTTGACATGGTGGAAGAGGTGAGGGACCTTTCCGCTGTCCGGCAGGAGGAGGTGAAAAGAAGAATGGCCAAGTACTTTGACAAGCATGTCAGGGTCAAGCAATTCGTGGAAGGGGACTTGGTGCTGAAAAAAGTGGATGCAGCAGGGAGGTCAGCATCCGTAGGGAAGCTTAATCCCAGCTGGGAGGGACCATTCATTGTAAAGGTAGCCTTGGGGTCAGGGGGCTATCGACTCCAAAATGTAGAGGGCGAGACCCTGAGTCTCACCTGGAGTGGTGACGACCTCAAACGATTCTTCCCCTGAAGCATGTACGCAACACTTTGATTATAATAAATTCCTTCGACTCTCTAATATTATCATAGCTAGCCTGCATAGAGGGATGTAATGTATTTTGGACCCCGAGCAGATCCCGCTGTCAGGCTCTCACCTAGCTGACAGGGCTGGAAGTCACTCGGTGTCATCCTTGGCCTCGAGCAGATCCCGCTGTCAGGCTCTCACCTAGCTGACAGGGCTGGAAGTCACTCGGTGTCATCCTTGGCCTCGAGCAGATCCCGCTGTCAGGCTCTCACCTAGCTGACAGGGCTGGAATTCACTCGATGGTGTTAGTAGTGGACCCCGAGCAGATCCCGCTGTCAGGCTCTCACCTAGCTAACAGGGCTGGAAGTCACTCGGTGTGATCCTTGGCCTCGAGCAGATCCCGCTGTCAGGCTCTCACCTAGCTGACAGGGCTGGAAGTCACTCGATGGTGTTAGTAGTGGACCCCGAGCAGATCCCGCTGTCAGGCTCTCACCTAGCTGACAGGGCTAGAAGTCACTCGGTGTCATCCTTGGCCTCGAGCAGATCCCGCTGTCAGGCTCTCACCTAGCTGATAGGGCTGGAAGTCACTCGATGGTGTTAGTAGTGGACCCCGAGCAGATCCCGCTATCAGGCTCTCACCTAGCTGACAGGGCTGGAAGTCACTCGATGTCATCCTTGGCCTCGAGCAGATCCCGCTGTCAGGCTCTCACCCAGCTGACAGGGCTGGAAGTCACTCGATGGTGTTAGTAGTGGACCCCGAGCAGATCCCGCTGTCAGGCTCTCACCTAGCTGACAGGGCTGGAAGTCACTCGGTGTCATCCTTGGCCTCGAGCAGATCCCGCTGTCAGGCTCTCACCTAGCTGGCAGGGCTGGAAGTCACTCGATGGTGTTAGTAGTGGACCCCGAGAAGATCCCGCTGTCAGGCTCTCACCTAGCTGACAGGGCTGGAAGTCACTCGTTGTCATCCTTGGCCTCGAGCAGATCCCGCTGTCAGGCCCTCACCTCGCTGGCAGGGCTGAAAGTCACTCGATGGTGTTAGCAGTGGACCCCGAGCAGATCCCGCTGTCAGGCTCTCACCTAGATGGCAGGGCTGGAAGTCACTCGGTGTCATCCTTAGCCTCGAGTAGATCCCGCGGTCGGGCTCACCTAGCTGACAGGGCCGGAGGTCACTCGATGGTGTCGGCCTTGAAATCGTCAGAAACGGGTCAAAGTCTCAGTGTCAGGGAGCAAAGGGGAAAAGGTTCTGTCAGGGCGAGCTCGGGCTCGGCAAACTCAGCTCGACATGATCAAGAAGGCAAGCCAGGCTGGAGGACTGCATAAGCGAGTACGGACTTGTTAATCCCGGCTCGGCATTGACGAGTGGAATGGGAGCCCGGGCCTCGCCAAAGGAAAGCAGGCCAAACCGGGGCACCTCGCCCCTTTGCCCATTAGACTTGAAAAAATTTCTCCTTTCTCGGGCTCAACCTGGATGGCTCGCGTGCGAGTTGTGGTGGCGTAATAAGGGAGGAGAGCAGCTCGCCCCCGAATCGTTTGGGGCCCGACGAACACTCAAAACGCGTCCACTTGCGGGCGCGCTCTCATAACCACTCTACTCGCGGAACCTGTCTCGGCGAGGTCGCGGGGGAAAGCACTCGCATAAATTCAGAGCACAACGAACATAGTAAAGAAAGAAAAGAGAAGGAAATGACACCGGTATGATCAAAAACTTTCATTAATCATTCACAAAAAGTAATTACAGGGGGGCTCGCCTCGGCGACTGAACAAAGAAAAAAGGAAAAAACAAAAGTACATGCTATCCTCAGGCCTCGCCCCCTCCGCCGGACTGGTCCTCGCCGTCACCCGATGGATCCTAGAAGCTTTTCCCGAGCATCGCGTTCAGGCTGTCTTCCTTCTCGCTGGGCGGCGTTGCCGGGAACAGGCTCGACATCAGGTCCCGAGCCGAGATCCCCCCGCACCCCTCCACCAGCACCCCAGAATCCTTCATCATCTGGAGGGTGCACTCGGCAGCTTGGATGAAGTTGATCCGTAATCTCTCGACGAGGTCGGCCTCGCCAAAGATTCGCGGACTCTTGTAGGTGAGAGTGGGATCGATGTCGTGAGGGGGGAAGAAGATCTCCGCCTAGCGGCGCGCCTCGCCGAGGAGGTGCTAGTTCTCCCCCTGCAGCTTTGTGTTCGCGCCCTCCAGCTCGGCAAGGCGTGCGCGCAGCCGGCCGATCTCCTCCCCCTGCTCAGCGTTGCGAGCCTGGAGCTCCCCTGCAGCGTCGGCATCCGCGTCCAGTAGTGCGCGCAGCCTGCCGACCTCCTCCCCCAGCTCAGTGTTGCGAGCCTGAAGCTCGCCCGCCGCCTTGGCATCCTGGAAAAGAGTCCATTTAGCGGTAGCGCAAAATTTTCTAAGTAAAAGAGAGGAGCAGCGCTTGACACTTACCAACCCGCCGGCGGTTTGGGCGAGTAGACCCTCCGCTATGTCGAGCCGTCTCGCCTGATCGGTGACCTTATCCTTGGCGAGGTCACGAGCCTGCTCAGCCTTTTCGAGTTGGTGGCTGAGGGCAAAGCTGCGGCGCGCCAGCATGTGATGCAGCTCCAGGGTCCGCAGGTGGGACTGCATGCCCTCATGGCCGAGCTGCCGAAGGGTCATCCTCTTGTAGGCCTCGGCATCCTCCCGGCCATATAGGCCGAAGCCGATGGCATAGGCGTGACTGGTGGCAGGCTCGCGGTCGTGCCAGGAGGGGTGCAGAGTGGAGACGGAGACTCGATGAGCGAGCTCGTCCCACTACAGCATGGGCTCGCCCGCCGAATCCTTCCAGCGCGCGCCGAAGTTGAAGAGGGGGTGTTGCTTCGGCGGCGCGCGCTCGCAGGCACTCCTCTTCGCCGCTGGAGGAAGAGAGATCGCCGCCGTGGAAGAGGGGCCCTCGCCACCTTTCCGACACTTGCTGGTTGTCTCCTTCAGCGGGATCTCCGGCGACGCGTCGGGAGGGGACGCCGACGAACTAATGTACTTGGGGCTGGGCTGTCGTTGTTGCCCCCGCGGAGCCAGCAGGGCTCTCCGCATCTTCTTCATCGGTCGGTGGCCGAATGGCGGGTTCGAGCCCGCGTCCTCGGGTCGCCTCTTGCTGGAAGAGGGTTGCAAGAGGGCCGCTACATCCCGGCAGGCCGTCGCCGCCGCCCTCTCGCGAGCGAGAGGATCGGTATGGATCCCCAGATCCGCGAACGGCGGGTTCACGGGGATTATTCGCTCCCCTGCAGGAAAACACTTAAGAAAGTTAAGAATCCAGCAATAATATGACGAGTTCGGCGGACAGGCGAACTCAGCAAGATAAGGAGGGAAGCATACCTTCGCCGGGCAGAACGGGGGGGGGGGGGGGGGGAGCGCATCGAGGCCCCTCCGTAGGAAGGCGACCTCGAAATCTTTGTGGATGAAGAATTTGTGGAGTTTGGCGTCGTTGCCGGACACGGCCGGCGGGCGGTACACCTCCTCGCCTTTTTGTTGCGGAGAGTAGGGGATGTTGCCGAGATCGCCCTTGATGAAAGCGATCATGGTCATCCAGGTATGGTGCTTGTTCGCGATCTCGCGAACTTTGATCAACGAGCCGCCAAAGTAGGCGACCCCGTCCGACGTCGCCTTGTAGGAGAAAAGCTTCCTGAACACCGTCAGGTTGAACTCGATCTTCTCCCGCCGGAGGTAACTCGCGAACGCCACCATCATCGCAATGGCGTTGGAGTTCAGCTGTGCGGGACGGCCCCGTAGTACTTCAAGATCTGCCGGATCTCCGGCCACAAGGGAAGGCGCAACCCCACCTCGAAGTGCGAGATGGGGAAGGCGAGCTCATCTTCATAAAAGGTGTTGATGGCCTCGCCCGGCTTCGGCCTGCACGCCTCGAAGCCCGGTGGCATGCGCTCCTCCACGAATTCAGCGAGCTCCTCCTCGCTGGTGTGCCCCTCGAAGAAGCAGTATTCCGTGAAGTGCTGCGCGCACTTGGAGCGGCCATCGGCATCTGGGTTGGTCTTGCCCATATTTGCAGGAAAAAAGCACCACGCGAGCAGGGAAAGAAGAGAACACAGAGAGAGAGAAGCAAGTCAATAAAGACACAGTACGGGGGTAGGTAAGAGGGGGGGATATTTATAGGAAAAGAAATCTGAGGCATGCTGTCCAATCAGCGCAGCTCGCTGCCCCAGCTCGCCACCCCAGCTCGCCACCCCAGCTCGCCGACTTCCGGCGTCCCCCATCCAAGGCTAAGTCAAACATTGCAGCATTTTATTTAAGTAACATGATCAAGGATATCCTAAGATTTATTTATTACAGAAATAAAGTTCGGGATTTAAAGAAGCAGGGCGCGCAAGTAGGGAGGGCATCGGGATGAGAGTGCCGGTCGGCTCGGCAAAGGAGCCGCTGACTTACCTACCCCGGCCTCGCGACACCCGCCCCCAGGCTGCCGCGCGCGGAGCAGCTCGCGGATCCTTCCGGAATTCCTCTGCGCAACCGAGAGGCCGTCGTCTATCTCGTCCAGGAGCCGGGAGGGGGACATCAGCTCGCCAGCTTGGCCGCGGCGCACCTCGTCAGCAAGACGCGTGTAGTCGCGCTGCAGCGTCTCGTTGACCCCCTGCACCTCGCGAAGTCCGCACACCAATTTTTTGAGGAGCTTGACCTCCCTCCTCGTCAACTCGCCCTGATCCACCTCAGGACCCAGGTAAGAGTCCAGCGAGCTCGGGGAGGGGAGGGGAGAGTAGTGGGCTGCCCGCGAGGATTCCTCGGCAGCCGATTGACTAGGAAGAGCTGTGAAGACAGGTATTTAGCAAAAAAGAGCAAAAACTTATGAAGCAAGGCGTCAAGCAAGACTGACCTGAAGAGCTCGGCGGTTCAAAGGAGATGCGGGGAGGAATGAACCTCAGATCCTTCCCGCGACCGGGGTCGCGAGCCCCCGGCGAGATGAGCTCGAATCCCGGGGTGGGAATGGTCCCCAGACCCTCCCCTGCGGCCGCGTCAATTTGGCGAGGAGGGGGGGAGCCCGCTGGCGAATTTGGCCTCTACGAGCTCACAGGCAGGATCCCAAAGAGAAGCGGCGGATCCCGGGGATGGCTGTCCGGCGCCGAGAATCGCGAGGTGACGAGCGTGGTCTCGCCTCGCGGCATGGGGTCTCGCAGCACGACGCCCTCGCCATCTGGTTGACCGTCCAGGTCGTCGCCAACCACGACAACCTCTCTGTCCTTCTCAAGAATGGTTCGGGTGGAAGAGCCGGTCTCGCGAGCCAGGGTGGCCCTCAGGTCGTTGAAAATGGGCTCGGCCGCTTCAGGGAATGGCTTTGACTTCTTGGAACTGGGCTCGGCAGGATCGGTTTGGGGAGCTTTCGCAGGGACCGCCGTCAGGGCGGCAACGCGAGCCGCGGAGGCCCGGCGGGCTCGGTCTATGCGCTCTTGGATCTCCTTAGGAAGAGGCATCCTGACAAGGAAGCAGAGGGAATGACAAGAGCCAGGCAGCTGGGCAGGAGCACATATATATAGCCGCAGGTGGCCCCCACCAGAAGATTCCCTCCAACCCGCCAACCAGTGCTCGCCGCACACTTGGGGTAGGATGTTTCTTTCCGAGCTTTGACAAACTCGAAAAGAGCGGGGATTGTGTACAACCCCGTGTCCGGCGAGCAAGGTCACCAGGGAATAGGCAAATCGGGCCGAGGACCATAGGCGAGCTCGACAGCAAAGGGGGCGAGCCCGAGCTCGGCATTCGTCGAATAGAGATCGACGATCGGCGACCCCGAGTTCGGCATATGCCGAGCGAGACACAACTCGCGTCCTCGCAGTGGAGCTCGGCAGCAGTAGACGGGCAGAACATGCCGAGGTGACCAAAGCTCCCCAGCTCGCCTGAATGGTTGAGGTACTTTTTACTATTTTACCCCCGCTGGTCTGCCCATAGCCCTTCAAAACAGCGGAGTTTCGCTGTTGGCAGACCCAACCAAGAGTTTTCTGGTAATTTCAGGTCAGTTATTTTGGTTATTGGCAGTCCGGATTTCAAAAACTATAAATAGGACCCAAGGGGTACCCAAGAAAGCAGGTTCTTCCCTGTGCTCTCCTGCCCCAATCTTCAAGTGCTTTCTGAGGGTACCTTAGCTCGGCTTCTGGCTAAGGAGGGGAAGCGCTCTGAGATCTTCCGGGTTTGTGGTGGGACCTCCCTGCCGAGCCATTGGGTCTGTTTCTCCTTGCCTTCTTCGTTGTTTTTTCTTGCAGGGGCAAAGTAGGCGCGAGACCACCCCTTCCCCAAGGGTCGAACTCCACAGGAGACCGGATTCCGGTTTCAACACCTACAATATGGCGAGAACCCCCGGTCGACGGCAGGAGAGAAGGCCCAGCCACCCCCCCTTAGTTTCAAAGAGTAGGTGGATCAGCTTCTCTTTTCCCAGGGGGAAGATTGTGCGAGTGGTGATCTCGGCTTGGCCGGAAGAAAGGGGGAGAGTTATCCACTCCCGCGGGATGGCTGGCATCCTGGGGAGCTGCAGAAGATTCGACAGCCATTCCTCCCGCCGGTATGGAGGAATCAACCGCGAGGGCAGGCTGATTTGCAGCCCTTGCTTCGTTCTCCCGGGTAGCGAGACCCGGCTGGGCGGAAGCTGGCGCTACGAGAAGACAATTCAACGTTCTGAGATGTAAGTTAAGAGCGAGAATGGAAAAGTTACCTGTAGTTCTCGGGTCAGGCGGAGGAGCCACCTCCGAGACCCGCGGTTGGTCCTTAAGGGGGCGAGATGATGGGTCTAAGGGTTTCCGCAGGGACCTGGCGATGTTAGGAGCCGTTTCCTGCGAGAAGTATCACGTCAGCTACAAAGCAACTAGTGGATTCAATGATTAGCGAATCAGACATACCTTCTGCGGAGAGGGATCATCCGCGCGGCTTGGGGTTGGGGTAGGTGGGCTCCTATTCTCATGGGGCAGATCTCGCTGGACCGCCTTCGCCTTCTTCTTTTTCTTCTTGGGCTGAGAAGGCTCGACAGCTGACGACTTTCTCGCCAACCAGGGGGCAACCAAGACGCTATTAGCCTTGGCTCGCGCCTGTGCCGCATCAATATGGTCTTGGAGATCTTGCGGAAGCGGTTGTCGGCGCGCTTGGAAGACATCGCGTGAGGAGGTGAGAACACAGGAGAAGAATGACGATTCGAGGGCAGAAATATGGTCGTCTCTCAGCACATATATTTATAGCCACCGTACGGCCCACCGAAAGATTCCCTGATGTTGACACGTGCTCAATGAATATTTATGGGTTGGATGTGTCTTTTCGAGCGCAGAGCTAGCTCAAAAAGAGCGGGGATTGTGTACAACCCCATATTCGCTGAGTCAGATCAGGAGGCACCAACAGTCACAATTAGGCTAGCCAGAGGAGTTCTCGCCCTAAAGAAGATCTCGCCTAAGTAGGCGGGAACGCTTGCGCTAGAGCCAAGCTCCCCCACCTACAAAGCTCCCCGCTCTCGACGATCGTCGAACCCAGATCGTCGGGCGCAGCCAAATCGTCGAATCCAGATCGTCAAACACAGCCAACGCGGGAACGCTTGCGCTTGCGCCAAGCTCCAATCTCAAAGGAGCTCTCGCCTATAAGTAGGCGAGAATGCTTGCGCCGGGCTCTGGACAGAAGGCTCTCGGTCAGAGCTCTCACCGAATGGGGCCCAGGGCCTTGGGTAAAATGACCTAATTATGCTCAGGTAAAATTACCCTTATACCCTCAGGATAAACATCGGGACTTGGCTATTGGTAGATCAACCAAGGACATTTCAGTAATCTCAGGTCAGCAAAGGCTATAAATAGACCCATAAGGGCTCTTTGGAAAGTAGGTTTTTCATTATCTTCCAACTTTCTGTGCTTTCTGAGGAGCTCCTAGCCCAGCTTTTGGCTTTAGAGGGGAAGCTCTCAGAGATCTTCCGGGTGTGAGATGGGACCTCCCTGCTGAGGCTTTGGGTCAGTCCAGGGACCTTTGAATCTGGTCGAGGGTTGAGGCTTGAGAGAAGTAGGTGTCGGCTGCACCCCTATTTTGAACTCCCGTTGAGGTCATTTTTGGCTTCAACAAAGACAGTAGGCATAAAAGCTGGGTCCATGATGGAATGAAAACATCTCAGAGGCCATGTATAACTTGTTTCAAGTTCATCTGACATAAAGGAGAAAGCAGCAAGAAAAGACTGGTTTGTATACTTAAACACAAATCACAGGGACTTGTACGCCGTTAATAATGCTTTGTCATATCTATAAGCCAAATAAAATCATTTTAGAATATTAAAGTCAACAAATTGGCAATTACGGAAATGGATGAGACATTACCATTTACGCATGAAGGGGAAGGAGTATTAACAATAACATTGTCTACATCGTTGTCATTGTCTTCTTCATCCATTACAATGTCTAAACATGAAACAAAAAAACCTTTAGGGTTAATGGGAGATTACAGCAGGTTTCATATACAACACAAATTTTGGTGAAAACTGAAATCATTCTAGGGTTAATATACTTAAACACAAATTACAAAATAAACGGCGAGTAGGAGCTGCTAATGGAGGAGGTTTCATAAACTGAAATACAAAATAAATAGAAATACAACAGTTTTCATATACTGAAACAGTTCTAATTTTGGTGAAAACTAAGATAAATCTAGGGTTAATGGAAGAATGAAATCACATTTCACAATGACACAAACTGAACAAAATTCAACAACCATTAAACAATGACACAATCTAAAAATATTTCAACATCCACTGCAACAATATGAAAAAAGTCCAGGAACAATGCTGGGCAGTGAAGGGGAAAAAAGGCTCTGCAGTGAAGGGGAAAAAAACAACCAAGAAATGGGGCTGGGAGGGGGAACCTAGAAATGAGTAAAAAATAACCTAGTAATGAGAAAAAATCGCAGAGAATGTGATGCTTCGAAGGGAAAAAATCGCAGGGAAAAAAACACAGAGAAATGATACTTGGAATACGAAGCTGAGAAGGGAGGCTTGAAATGACGAAATTACAAGAGGTCTCTCTGCAGAGAATGACGCCGGAGACCAAATGGGTGATGAGGTTGCAGGGGGGCGGTGTCGCGACAGGAGGCTTGGCGGAGCAGCTCTGTCGGGCTCAATCGCGGGTGAGGATGTAGGGCATTCGGGCGGCGACGTCGACGACGAGTGGGAGCTGCTGATGGAGGAGGAATGTCGACGTTGACGGCGAGTTTCGTCGGCGTCAATGCTATCACATCGGGTTCGGGATAGGTTAGGGCACGGAGGCGGCTGATCTGTGAATAGAGAGAGCGAGATTTCGAATTGAAAACTTAAAGGTAAAAATCGGCTGAATTCGTGGTCTGCAGATAACCAAAATAGGTTTGCGGATAACCAACATAGTTTTAATTTAAATAATAGTTGCGTCGCTGATTGCTGTTTTTAATTGTTTTTAGGACTGGAATGGCTGGATAGGAAATAGGGTGGAACTTCTATGACAGCAGCAGACCTATTCAAAATGTCGGATCAGGATGGTTGGGCCCGCACATTTTGCCATCCGGGCTTGGCCCCCTCTCAAAGAAGGGGCCGACACGGGCTGGGCCAGGTCCCAAGCCGGCCCTAATTTCCCTCATTTATTGGAAATCCCACCTTGTGGCAATATATCTCGTGGCCTGGGTGCTAGGCTCACGATAGGCCTGACGCTCGGGCTTATTCGGGCCCGCCCCAGGCCGGGCACTGAGCAGACATGGGGGCCCTATAATGCTCCCAAGCTGGGCCTAGGCTTTGGCTGAAACTTGTCGGGTTTTTATCGGGCCGACCCCGGGCCCGGTATTTTTAAACCACACTACTTGCACGTGGCAGCATGAAATGTGAATACATAATTAATTTAGGCTCTGTTTGTGAGGACTTATTTTCACCGGTCAAGCGGTTACAACCGCAATTATGCTCCGATTCATACGCTCGTAACCGCTTGATCGGTGAAAATAAGTCCTCCCAAACGGAGCTTTAGTAAGAATAGGGAATATGATATTAATTTATTTTATATTCAATCTATGTATTATTATAAATAAATATCAATAGATTTACTTGCATTTGAATTTGACATGATGGACAGTTGATCATGCTTGGCACGTGCTCAAACTTAGCAGTCTTAAAAGTCACCAGCCTGCCAGCATAGTTGAACACGAGTCAAACTCGTTAATTAACTTAGGACGTGTTTGGAATATCGGTGTCAGTTTTAAAGGAAGCAGTTCAAAAATGAGATTCTAAATTATATTTTCAAAACTATATTTTTAAAATGGAGTTTGTATTTGTGTAACTTCCGTTTGCAATATGGTTCAAAACTGTAAAATAATTTATCTATTTGGGAGAACATCATTCCGGTGGCGGTTAGACGTCAAACTTTAAAAATAAAACACATAAAACTTAAATAAAATACAACAAAATATTCTTTAAAAAATTTAATTGCCAAAAAATTGCAGCATGTTCAGACTCAATTTTCGACGGCTTCATAAAGTTGTTCGGCATGGAATCACGCAATGCCGACATTTGACTTGATTCACTCCTTCCACCCCGACCAATTTCATTCTTCTCCCTCCTTGAGTTGCTTGTCATTTGTACCCCTTGCCTAATCAGACGCGCATGAGGGTATACAAAACTCTCATCATTATCACATCGGTAGAAATGACTGTCCACATTAGAATGATGTCTGCGTATAAAATTATGCAGTGTCATTGTTGAGATCACAATATTTCGCTGTTTTTTGAAGCCATACTGCGACATATCATGAATAATACGTCATTTCTTCTTGCACACTCAAAAAGTTCGTTCTATCACACTACACAACGACGAGTGCGTCTGGTTGAATATTTCCTTTCGTCCTTGTATCAGACGTCGGCCGCGTGCAAAGTCTGACAAATGATATCTTGTTTCTGGGTACGATTTTATATATCCTAACTGTAATGAGTAACCAACATCCCCAAGTAGTATTTTCCGGTGTTCAAAATTCTATTAACAAACTGTAAAGTACGATTGTTGTAATCAAAAATAGTTTATTACACGTTACCTGGTGGTGGATGAGGGAAATTCTAACGTCGATCAGTAATTGCACTATGAAAAATAGGGTTGACATGTGCTGAGCCCTCCCAACCAGCCATGACAAAGGTGAATGTTATATTGAAATCACATACAACCATAATATTCTGAGAGGTATAACCATGACATCCAATGTAGGGAACCTGTTCGTCTACTGGGATACGAGCATCAACATGTGTCCTGTCGATTGCTCCAATGCAATTTTTGAAGTAGGGCATGTATTGATCATCGTTTAAAATCTTTGCAGGGATATTTGTAAATTGTCCGTCTACCGACGCAATAAGGTCTTGTGATAGCTTTATTAAAGCTATCAAACATTGTGAAAAAATTCGATTTATTGTTTCTGTCGAATGCTGAAAACGCTCACTGCAATCTCTCATTGTCAAATTATGCGCCATAATATTTATTGTGCTCACAAGTACTTCTCTTGTAACAGTACTCCTTGACCCTTGTAGATCATGAGATTCGCATAATTGTTGAAGTAGATCTACAAAAATGTCTTTTGACATACTAAAGTTATCATGAAATCGGATTTGATGACCATCCAATAGTTCTCCAACCCATTTAACTCCTGTGTTAGTTGACGTAATGCGAGGGGTCTTGTCTTGATAATGAGAGCTGTGATTGAGAACAATACAGACACTTGTGTTCACCATCATGATATAATAAGCTCTTTTCTGACATCTTTCATTCAGAGTATTCATATCCGTGTCAATGAGTTATGCATCATTTTCAGAATCCATCTGACACGATAATAGTTAATCAACCATATTAGATGTGAAGCTTACGAAAAAAAACATAGCCTAGAACAAATCTCAAATCTCAAAGCATGTTATCCGGTGATTTGATACAGGCTGAATGAAAATATGCAAATTGGATGCATCATATCCAGTGATTTGTGCTCCAAAGCACAAATCTCAAAGCAAATATAACAAATAAGAAATCTCAAAGCAGATATAACAATTAATGGGAATTGAATACTGTAGTGTTAGCTCTGTTATGTGAAAATTTCATAAGCTATGTTACGTGAAATTCTCTGCACAATCTCAGAAGCTCTCATAAGCTTCTAAGTACTCATATGTAAAATTTGTCAAAAAATAGCACAATCTCTGTTATTCTCAAAAAAATCCGTAAAGTTTGTCCAAGAAATTTGTCAAAAAATTATGTGAAATTATGGGGATATCTAAGTACTAAAAAAATAATGCTAATAAACCCTCATAAATCGGTCTGTTAATAAACTCTCACATTGAAAATAATGCTAATAAACTTCTGTAAGTTAACCTCATACCAAAGCTCTTCTCCGGCGAAGGAGGCAAATCGACTGTGGAGGAAGAGCGACTTTGAGATCGACCGGCCCTGCAGGGAGAAAGATGCTAGGGTTTGGAAGATCGGCGTTTGATTCACCGCGACGGAGGAAGATCGGCTCTGAAGGAGGCCAGCAACGCCGGAAAATCAGACTGACGCTGGTTGCGGACGGGTGAAGGGGGAAGATTTGCGCGAAGGAGGAAGATCGGGGATGGTTTACAGCGAAGGAGGAGAGGAAAAGCAGAACGGCGGGTTGCGAACGGGCGCGCTGGTGCTCTTTCCTCTAGCCTCAAAACGACGAGATTTTTCCCTTTTCAGCCGGCCATTTTAAAATGGCTCCAACAAAACAGGTAAAAAAAATACTGTACAGGTCCGGTTAAAACGAAATGGGCCCAAAAAGATATCCCAAACAGATCCTTAGTTTAGCTATACTGTCGGCCGACCCGTTAGAATAATTAAATAATAATAATAAAATTCATTAATTCCTTCAATGGTGTGGAAATTACATATTTTTTACAACTCAAATTGATGAATCATTCAAATTGTTGACGGAATAAACATCTCTTATTTACGAAAAAGTTTTGGATGGGCTAGGCTCATATTTGAGATGTGAGCCTTTAAATAGGACCGGACCCCACTCCCTTCTCCCTTCTTTGCACGAAAAGGGTTTTTTTTTGAAATCGCACGCGTGCTATTTTCTTCCCTGCGCCAAACCCCGTGTCTTCTTCCCCGGCGCAGCTTCCCTCCTCTGCGCGGAGCGCCAATCATTCGGGCCTCTCCCCATATAGCCGAAATCTTTCCCCGGGCCCTCCGGAGCACGTTTTGATTTAGGGTAGTGAAGCGGAAACAGTGGCGGCACAACGACATCCCACGACGAACTGTTTTTCAGGTTTGCCAAAATTTTTTTACACACTGCATTTTAGGGCAATCTCTCATGATTATCCATACTATATGTAGTTGGTACTCTTTTTTTGAAACCCAACTTGTTGGATGATGAAATCCTATTTTTTGTACGTTGAAATACAGGAATCCGGCCGGAATTATTGTAGTACAGCCCGGAAACCCTTTTAACATTGCACAGCAATGCCAACCTAGGTTGCGAGTGTTTTCCTTTCTTTGGTATGCCGAACCTATTGTGTATGCTGCTTTTTCTTTAATTCCTAAATAATGTCTGGTATACTTTTTTTTGAGAGGGTTTCAGCATCAACAGCTAATGCTTGTTGGATGCTGAAACCCTATTTTCTTGTATGTTGAAATCCATGAATCCGACTGAAATTACTGTAGTACAGGACAGAAACCCTTCTAACATTGTTGGCAATGCTAACCTAGGTTGATGATTCATTGTTGATTTATTGCATTAGATCTTTATTTATTACTCATTTGTTAGAGACCGTGTAGACGCCGGATATTCAACCAGTACTTATCTAAACAGTATATGTGTCATATCAACTTTCAAGAAGCATGTCGAGCCCATCTTGGACTTGTTGTTTGATCAGTCAAATATTTTATTAAATGATGCATATAAGGGTGAATCTTCTCAAAATGTATTGACTATGAATTTGCTTCACATTCTTCGAGTTATATACACGTAGAATGTGCTTACAAAGGATTTCCCTTGTTTCAAAACCCCTACATGAGCATATAGCCGTCAATGTATTGACGTTAAAACGAACAACCCATTGCTTAGCACTCTCTCCCTCATCACAATCCTTTGTTGCATAAAAAACATGGTCATCATCATGTCGAACTTCATCTATAATGTTTACATTTAATGCTCCATGCATCCGTATAGGCTTGTTCAAAGTTATGATACATTTTTCTAGTATATATTTTGGATGTCTGCTTCAACAAGAGACAATTTTTGGCCTTAATGGTAATTTTATCTTGTTTGCACCTGAAATCCTCTTCATGTTAGGCTCGCCTCCATGATGAAATCAATTTATTAACACCGTTGTAACACTCTACTAAAGAGCTAGTGGCTTTGGAACATCCGTGTAGACAATTGTTTGCGGATTCACTTCTCTGCGTTGATAAAATGCCAAGATCGATAATGTCTTTATTATAAGTAGTAGACCACTTATGTCTGATCTTATACAAGTCACATAGCAACCTATTCTCCTCCAAATTGCCCTGAGAAACCATTGCACTCCATTGAACCTCAAACTCATACTCCGTATCACATTTGCTCATGCAGTGGTAAAATAAACCTCTAATAGAAGGATATTGGTTGAAAGCCGGCACCTTAGATGGTATTTTTTTGATATATGCCATTGACATAAACGGTGTCGGCTATTACTAAAGACTCTCGAGATAGCGATGACCAACATTTGATCTTGATCAGTAAATATAGTGTTAGGTTGCTTACCACCTACTAATCTCAAAAAAGTTTCAAATAACCAACAAAATGCATCAATGGTTTCCTCAGCCAAGAAGACGCCTTCAACGAACACATTCTGCCGGTGATGATTCACCACAATGAACGGAGCACATGCTAAATTATATTTATTCAGCCGATAAGTGGTATCAAATATAATTATGTTGGGTACATTGGTCTAAATGTACCTGATTTGAAGAAGACTCACCCAACTCAATGATATACATCAAAATGTATTTGATGTGTTTTTGAGTTACATGTGCAGGTTAAGTATTTGCAGGAAATGATGAAAAAATTTCTAAGTCCATGTGTCGACACCCAGAGGGAAAGTGTCGACACTTAAGAAGACTTGTGTCGACACCCAGGCAAGCAGTGTCGACACTTGGAGTCATTGTGTCGACACCAGGGATGCTGAGTCGACACCAGACAGAAAGTGTCGACACAAGGAGCTGTGTCGACACTCAATGAAGAAAGTACAGTAAAGCAGTGTCGACACTTAACAGCAGTGTCGACACCCAGTGAAGCTGTGTCTACACCAGAAAGTGTCGACACTTGGAGCTGTGTCGACACTAAGCAAAAGTCAGCAGAGACTAAGTATAAGTGTCGACACCCAGAACAATGTGTCGACACTCAACAGAAGAGTCAACACTTGAAGTAAGTGTCGACACCCAGAACAATGTGTCGACACTCAACATAAGACTCAACACTTGAAGAAAGTGTCGACACAAGGAGCTGTGTTGACACTTAGTAAAGAATAGCAAGATCAACAAATTATTCTAAGTACAAGTGTCGACACTATGGGAATGTGTCGACACTCAGCTGAAGTCTCAACAAGAAGAAGAAGTGTCGACACCCAAAGCAATGTGTCGACACTCATCAAGTATCAACATGAAGATGTGTCAACACCAAGAAGCAGTGTCGACACTTAACAAATTCAACACATGAAGATGTGTCGACACAAAGGAGATGTGTCGACACTTAGAAGAATTCAGCAAAAGATAGAAGATCAAGTACTTGTGTCGACACTCAATTTCAGTGTCGACACATGCAGAAGAAACTGTGTCGAAACATAGTATCTACAACACAAGGAGTTGTGTCGACACCTTGTAGACTTGTGTCGACACTTACACAACTTGTGTCGACACTTGGTCTATAAGTGTCGACACTTAAAGACAGAAAGTCTCGACACTATCAGACAGTTAGAGATTTTCAAGAACTGACTGGATGACTTGACAGCTGCCGTTCCAGCCGGTCTACAGCACCTGTCAAAGATGTCAGAATTCAGTTATGGACCGGACCAGCCGGTTACCATGAAGAAGACCTATAAATAGGCTCATACAGTCTACAGAAGTTGTTGTTGAAGTTGTTCAAGTAATTGAAGTAATTCAACAAGTGGTTCACAGAGTTATTGATCAAGTATCAAGAAAAACAAGATCTTGCAGTCCAAGTGCAGATCTAAGAAGTTGGAGAGAGAGGGCTCCATCCAAGAAATCAGCCATTGGAACTAGGCTGAGAAGAAGGATTTAGATTCATTCTAGATCTTAAGAAGCAGAGGTCAAGGATCAACTGCAGAAGGAATCAGTCTTATTCAGTTCTACTTTCAAGAAGCTTTGAAGAAAGCTAAGTCAGATTGAATCCAGCTGAGTTCTTCCAAGAACTCATCAAGAAACTCACAACTCCCCTCTCTTGTCTTTGGGTTGTTGAGTTAATATTTATAAAATCATTTTTATCTTGTAGGATCCTTTGGATCTGAGTGATTGTAAGCCTGTATTTATAAAGGCTGAGTGTAGGGCTTGAGAGCCTGAGTGTAGGAGATTGAAATCTCTGAGTGTAGGCCTTGTTGGCTGAGTGTAGGCCTTGTTGGCTGAGTGTAGGCCTTTGTGGCTGAGTGTAGGCTTTGTGGAAAAGCTGAGTTATAGGGCCTTGGGCCTGAGGTGTAGGAACCAGTTTGGGTTCTGAGACAGTGGTGAAGTTTGGCCGAATCTAGTACACTGCTAGATAGGCGAAGGGGGAAAGTGGATGTACCCAAAGCTTGGGGAACCACTATAAAAACTCTGTGTCTGCTGTGCTGTGATTGTAATTTGCTGTGTATGCTATATGATTGCTGTGCAAAAGTAGTTAGAATTCTGTGATATTAACTGATTGCTGCCATTAAAGTCTAAAAAGAAAGTGGTCACCTATTCACCCCCCTCTAGGTGTTTAGGTACTATATCTTTCAAGTGGTATCAGAGCCAGGTTCCTCAAAAAGGACTAACAGTCTGAGGAGATCCTGATTGGCAGATTCAGTCTAAGACAAATTACAGATTCAAGAAAATCAAGAACCATGAGTTCCTCTGAGAATCACAAGGAATTGGGTTCCATGAAATTGCCCATATGCAGGAAAGAGATCTTTGGGATCTGGAAGGAAAGGGTAAGACTGTTTATGGAAGCCTCAGACCCTAGGATCTACATCACAGTAAAAGAGGGGTCATATGTGCCCATGAAGATATCAGTTCTAGATGCAAATCAGAGAACCCCAAAGGATTTCTCTGAAATGACTAAGGATGAGATTGTCCTAGCCACCATGGACAAGAGGGCACAAAACATTATAGTGAGTGTCATAGATGATGCAACATTTCAGAATCTTATACACTGTAAGACAGTCAAAGAGATGTGGGACACTCTTATTGTGTATATGGAGGGTTCTGAAGAAGTTAGACAAGATAGAAAATCCTTGCTAAATCAAGAGTATGAAAGTTTTAGACAAGAAAAGGGTGATAGCATAACTGAGTGCTATAAGAAGTTCTACAGAATAGTGAATGAACTCATGTCTTATGGAAGAGAGTTCAGCAATTATGAACTAAATGACAAGTTCCTAAGGTCCCTAACTAAAGATTGAGACACAAAGATTTGTGCCATTAGAGAAATGGCTAAGTTGGAAGAAATTCCTCCACCTACACTGTTTGTCAAGTTATTGTCTTATGAAATGCAGTTGACAGTGAGGAAAGAGGAGGAGAAAACAACAAGAATTGAACATAAGGAAAGAACAGTGACTTTTAAATCAGAAGCTCCCAGAAAGTACAGATGTAAGTCACCTTCTCCTCCACCAAAAGTTGCTGAATCAGAGTCAGATGAGTCTGTCAGCACAAAGTCTGAAAACAGTGAAAGTGATGAAGACTTTGCTGCCTTCACTAGACATTTTCAGAAATTCTTGAAGAAGAAACAGTGGAGGTCAAGGTCTTCTACTTCAAAAGGAAAAGAAGATTTTTATCAGGATAAAAAGGCTTCAAAGAAGGACAGGAAGATGACTAAATCTAGCAAGGCAACTGTTTCTAAAATAGTGTGCTATTGCTGCAATAGACAAGGCCATGTTGTTGCAGATTGTCCTGAAAAGAGAAAAGAGTCTAGTGACAAGAAGAAGACTCATTTCAAAGGCAAGAAAAAGAAGTCTTTTGTTGCCAAGAAAGAGAAGACTCTATCAGATATCTCTTCTTTAGAAACTGAGTCTGATGCAGAGGCATACATAGGGCTGTTTGCTGAAGAAGAAGAAGAATTCATGCAGATAATGTAGTCTATATATGAACAAGAAGATAGTCAATGTCAAGGGCTAATGGCATTGACAGAAGGAGACAAAATCCTGGAACAGCCAGGACCCAGTAAGGTACAATGTTCAACTCTAAGTTCAGTTTCTTGTGCCAGTACAGAATCAGATTCATCTTCATCAAGTGATGAGAGTGAATCTGAGTCTGAGGAAGATATTCATCAGCTTATAGATGAATATAAAGTACTGTTGCAAGCTTACAAGAAAAGTAAGTCCCTAGCCAAAAGTCAGGCAAAGGAAATTGCTGATCTAAAAGCTGCTGCAACAGATTCTGAGAAGCTATTTGATCAAAAGCTTAATGAGATAGCCAGGCTGAAACACATAACAGTGATTCAGATGGGGACTATCACCTTTAAGAATGATCAAATCAAGAGTCTGGAGATCAATCTTCAGAAAGAGAGAGAGCTTGTTGCTAGGTTTTCTAAACCTAAGTCAGTGTTACCCATAATTGATGAATTTATTCATCACAAGGGTAAAGCTGGACTGGGCTTTACTAGACCTGCAAGGACTGAGCAGTCCAAGTCCAAGGGCAAAGCCTCAACATTCAACAAGTCTGTTGTAGATAAGACAGCAAAGACTGTACCTAAGCAAAGGTACAATAAATTTGAATGTTGGTGCTGTGGCAAAGTTGGCCATTTTGCAATGGACTGTTGGCACAATGCTAGTGCCAAAGTGAGTACCAAACTACCTGTTGGAAAGCCAGTAGGTAGCTTTGTCAGATTGCAAACTAACAAGTACCAAGGACCCAAGAATTCTTTGGGTTCTAAGGTTCATTAATCTGTTTTGCAGGTGAGTCCAAGTGGCCATACCCCAACATGGTACTTGGACAGTGGATGTTCCAGACATATGACTGGAACTAGAGGATTACTAAAGGACTACATTCCAATAAAAGATGGTCCAAAAGTAACCTTTGGTGGTTCTGAAAAAGGAATCATCAAAGGATTTGGTAACATTTCTAGCAACTTAGTTACCATTACTCAAGTGGCTTATGTTAAAGGGTTGAAACACAACCTAATAAGTATAAGTCAATTAAGTGATGTAGGGTATGACATCTCATTTGTTAAAAATGGTTGTCATATCAAGAGGTCAAGTGATCAAGAGATCATTTTGACAGGTAATAGGAAGAGGAATGTCTACTGTCTAGACATTATGGTTGAGAACAATGGTTCTCCAGTTTGCCTTGTAGCTGATGAGACAGTCTCTCATTGTGTCAAATGACACAAGAGGCTTGCTCATCTTAACTACAAGACAATTAGCAAACTCTTTAGCAAAGAGTTAGTGAGGAATGGTCCTCAAGTTAAGCGTGTTAAAGATGGTATTTGTTCAGCTTGTCAAAAGGGCAAGCAGACTAAATCCACCTTTAGAAGCATAGAAAACAAAGATGCTGTGAGGTGTTTATACCTCTTGCATATGGATCTCTTTGGTCCAATGCCAGTTCACAGCTTAGGTAGGAAGGTCTATACCTTTGTAGTTGTAGATGACTACTCAAAGTTTTCCTGGGTGTTCTTCTTAAGACAGAAATCTGAAACACCTAATGTCTTCTATAACTTTGTCAAGCAAATTCAGAATGAACTAAATAGTACAGTGGTCAAAATAAGAAGTGACCATGGTACTGAGTTTCAGTCTGATAGCATGACAAAACTTTGTGAAGACTTTGAGATATTTCAAGAGTTTTCTTCACCAAGAACACCTCAGCAAAATGACATTGCTAAGAGGAAGAATAGAACCTTGATAGAGGCTGGTAGGACCCTATTAAGTGATACATCACTGCCAGAGTATTTCTGGGCTGAAGCAGTTAATACTGCATGCCATGTTATAAATAGGGCTACCATCACTAAAGGGCTCAACAAGACCCCCTATGAAGTTGTGAAAGGCAGGACACCAAACCTATCCTATTTCAGGATCTTTGGTTGCAAATGCTTCATACTTAACAATGGAAAGTCTTACTTGACTAAGTTTGCTGCCAAGTCCCAAGAGGGAATTTTTGTTGGGTACAGCAACAACAGTAAGGCTTATAGAGTCTACAACTTGACTACACAAGTTGTAGAAGAATCAGTACATGTAGTATTTGATGAGACTAAACTTATTAATAATGAGTTGTCTAGTAGTGTATGCAGCCCCACAGGTTTAACAAAGAAGTTGGACAAGCTCACTCTAGAAGAAGAATCTACTGCAAGACAGCAAGTAGAAGACAGTGACTGTTGTCCAGGGGGAGAACTACATGTACCAATGGCAAATGCAGAAGAAGTACAACATGATGATGAAACTGAAGAGGTTCAACCAGAAGTCAGGATGCCTCCAGCCAATAGGCATCTTAGAGATCATCCAGTAGAGCAGATTATTGGAGATCCAAGACAAGGGGTACAAACAAGGAGCAGAAATCTGAATGCAGCAGTCTACTCCAGCTTTCTATCCCAAGTAGAACCTAAAAAGTTTGAAGAAGCCATACAAGATCCACAATGGACTGAAGCAATGCAAGAAGAGCTTAATCAGTTCAAGAGGTGCAAGGTCTGGGAATTAGTTCCTAAACCTAAAGACCACAATATAATAGGAACCAAGTGGATCTACAGGAATAAGATGGATGAACAAGGGGTCATCATTAAGAATAAAGCAAGACTGGTTGCTAAAGGATATAGGCAAGAAGAAGGTATTGACTTTGATCAAACCTTTGCTCCAGTAGCCAGACTGGAAGCCATAAGGATGTTCTTGGCCTATGCAACCTATCAAAGATTCAAGGTTTACCAAATGGATGTCAAGTCAGCATTTCTGAATGGTAATCTTAAGGAAGAAGTCTATGTGGAACAGCCTTCAGGTTTTGTTGATCCAACTTTACCTCATCATGTCTATAGACTTAGGAAAGCTTTATATGGGTTAAAGCAAGCCCCTAGGGCTTGGTATGAAACCCTATCTAGTTTCCTCATTGAGAACAAGTTCTCAAGGGGGAAAATAGATAAGACTCTATTCCTTAGGGAATCTAGAGGCAAAGTTATACTTGTCCAAATATATGTAGATGCCATTATATTTGGGTCTACTGAAAGCAGCCTTTGCAAAAAATTTGCAAAACTGATGCAAGGTCAGTTTGAGATGAGTAGTATGGGAGAGCTGAAGTTTTTCTTGGGTCTCCAAGTTAAACAGACTGAGAGTGGTTTATCCATATGCCAGTCCAAATTCACCCTAGAACTCATAAGGAAGTATGGTATGGATTCATCCAGTACCATGAAGACTCCTATGGGGTCAAGTATGTCTCTTAGCAAGGATGATGCAGGGAAACCTGTAGATGAAACCTTGTATAGAGGGATAGTTGGCTCCCTATTATACTTGACTGCTAGTAGACCAGATATCATGTATGCTACATGTGTCTGTGCTAAGGTATCAAGCCTGCCCTAAAGAGTCTCATTTGACAGCAATCAAAAGAATATTGAGATATCTAAAGGGCACTCCCTATCTAGGCCTCTGGTACCCTAGGAATGGAGATTTTGATCTAACAGGTTATTCAGATGCAGACTTTGCAGGATGCAAAGAAGATAGAAAAAACACTACTGGAACCTGTCAATTCCTAGGTGGGAGACTAATTTCATGGAGTAGCAAAAAGCAAACCAGTGTGGCTATCTCCACAGCAGAGTCAGAGTATGTGGCTGCAGGAAGTTGCTGTGCTCAACTTCTGTGGATACAACATCAGCTAGAGGACTATGGATTTCAGGTAAGTAGAACTCCACTCTTCTGTGATTCTACAAGTGCTATTTCAATAGCTAATAATCCTGTATCTCATAGTAGAACAAAACATATTGAAATTAAATATCATTTTCTTAGGGAGCATGTAGAAAGAGAAGATATTTCACTTGAATATGTTAAAACAGATAACAACTTGCTGATATGTATACTAAGCCCCTAGAAGAAGCTAAGTTCAATAGATTTAAAATTGAACTAGGAATGATAAACTTAGAGTAAGTTTACAGAATTGAAATTGGCTAAGTAAAAAGGCGTCGACACATAGACAAGTCTATCTCGACACAGAATAGTGGTGTCGACACTTCAGGAAATAGGTGTCGACACATATAGGAAGTTTGTGTCGACACTTCAGAATATTAGTGTCGACACATGCCAAGTAGGTGTCGACACATCTAAAGTGGTGTCGACACTTAGTATTTACTCAGAATTTTCTAAGTAAAGTGTCGACTATGTGTCGAGTTATGTGGTGTCGACACATAAACAAGTGTCGACACATAAAATCTGTTGACTAAACTTGTGTCGACACATATGTGTCGAGACATTATAAGTCAGTGTCGACACTTATTGCCAGTGTCGACACATTTTAAGTTAGCTGGCTGTTCATCTTCAAAATCAGAAAGGTATAAATAGGGTTTTGTCTTTGATTGTCGACACGCTTTCAAAGTTTCGAGACCAAACTTCTGTGTCGACACCTCTCTTCTCTCAAGACAAATTCTACAAACCCTAATGACGCCTAAGCTAGAGGAGAACGTCAACGAAGGATATGAGCTGGTGCGCGGCGCTTTCAATGATGTTGATCAAGAAATCCAGGCGGTCGTAACCCTAGTTGCCGATTCTGGGTTAGAATATTTAGTTTCAGAACCTACTAAGATATGGAAGAAAATGGTACTTGAATTCCTCAATGGAGCCAAGATGGACGAAACTGGATTCAAAATCAAATCCAGAGTTCATGGTGAGAAGGTCAAGGTATCACCAAAAAGTCTAAGGAAGATTCTACAGCTTCCAAGAACTCAAGAGGAAGATGAAGTTACTGCATCCAAGATCAGGGAAACTCTAACCTGGTGTGGACTAGACTCTAAGATGAAGATTGGTTCTGTTTTCAATAGAAAAGGGATGAACAATCAAGAAAAATTCATGTCTGAGATAGTTGGCAAAGTACTTTTAAGCAAGTCAGGAGGGCATGACAGAGTGTCTGCCTCTATGTTCAATATAATGACAAGAATAATCTTCACTTTAAGAACTGATTGGTCAGTTATAGTGTTTGAGAAGATTAAAGAAAGCTTGAAGAAGCCCAACCTGGGCAGAATCATAAGCCTTTACCTTGCTGGAACCATACCTGAGGTAATGCAACAATCTGCTGGAAGCAAAATTAATCACATGAGGAAAATGGACATGAGATTGTTCTCAAGATGGGACAGGGTGTTGTCCAAAGAAATGCCAACCCCTGAGAAGACAGTGTCTGAGAAAGAAATTCCTCCAAAGAAGAAAAAGAAGACTGCTCCAGTGGAACAAGTGTCCACTAGCAGCTCTGATAGTGAAGAACAGGTTGTCTTCACTCCAGATGAGCATGAGGAAGAGCCTACAGTGAAGTCTCCTGCTCCTCAAGATGAAGCTGAGATCCAGGGGGAGCTACCTCAAGCTAGCCCCATCCACAAGGATCAAAGCCAGGGGGAGCTTCCAGTTGTAACTGAACCCACTACACTGGAAAGTGAACAAGCAACAAACATTATACTAGAGATAATCACTGAACTAAACACTTTAGATTTTTCTATGGAAGATACTGATTTGTCTGATGCTCATCAGCAAACTCAGCTGAATAGTCAAGTTCCAGATACTGTTATAGAAGACACATCTGATGTTGTTCAAGTGGTTCCTGATCCAGTGGTTGAAGAACCTAGACTTTCTCCTGCTCAGTCTCCACAAGAATTCACCATGGAAGATTTATTTTTAAATCTAGATCAAGCAGATTTTGACATGGACAAGGCTGCTGCTGAAAGAGATAATGCTGCTGCTGAGGGGGAGCAAGTGCAAGTTCATGAAGAGCCTGTGAGGCAAGAAACTGAGAAGGCACCAAATGTACAAGCTGAAAATCCTCCAAGCCCTAAGGAGAGGGTTGACATAGCCAGCTCCTCAGAATCTGAAGATGAGGAGGCTGCCAGGGAAAAGAAAAAGAAACTTTATGTCTTCAAGAGAAGAAGTCAAAGTTATAAGAAGGCTCTACAATCTATTGCACCACAGCCTATAGTTCAGCAAACACCATCAGTTGATTACAGTGCTTTAATGGTGGCAATGCAAATTAAACTGGATGAGCATAGAAAAGCAATTGAGAAGTATGTAGATGAAGGGCAGAAATCTTTGCAATTTGATCTGGCCCAAGATATCAAGTCTATAAGGTTTGAAATGAACCTTAACAAGAAGGAAATGACAGAATGTTTTCACAAAGCTGGAAATGCAGTGGTGTACTTGACAACACACCAAGAGAAGATAAAAGCACAAGTGGATGACATAGCATTGAAGCAAGAGTATGTTCTTGAAAATCAGCTAAGGATGAATGACAATCTTACTACTTCCCATAATGCTATTGTCACAGAATTAAAAAACCAGGCTGCTGGACCTTCTACCTCTACTGCTACTATTAAAGCTGAATTTGATAAAGTATTCCAAGAAGAAATCAATGCTGTTAAGACTGCCATTCAAGACTCCCAGAAGGCCATATCTGAACAACTTACAAAGCTCAAACCTTTCTTTAAAGATGGAGTCAGATACTTGGATAATCAAATCAGATTTCATAAGGATGATGTCAGAGATCACATGGCTAGAGAAGTCATAAAGGGGGAGAGAGTGTTAGTCAAGGCAAGCTCTGACCATGATAAGTGGATATCCAATTCTATCAGAGCTACACTTGGATATCCTCCTCTGTGTGATGACAATGATGTTGCTGAATCTGGAATTAACCCTGCCTATCTTGGAGGCGAGCAACCAGAAGTAGCTCAAGTCATTTATCCTCCTCCAGATTTTGACATGGTGCATACTGATGTACAGACCATGTACAGCCCACCTGGGGGCAAGGACAATGTGATTATTGAAAAGGTTGTTCAGCCTATATCTGAAGCCATGCAAGAGGCATTGCAGAAAGAAGAAGAGACAAGACTGTCAAAGAAGAGGTTTAGGGAACAAGCTGAGCAAAGACCAGACTTTGAGCAGTGGAGCCTTACCTCTAGAAACATTATATTAACTGCCTAGAAAGCTGCCAAGGATAACATTCATGACAGGAACAAGTGGTTCTCTGAAGCTGAATGAAGAAAACATGAATCTAGACAGGAGGCAATTGTCCAATACAGAAGGAAGGCAAAGATGGGAAAGCTACCTCCTACTGCTCTGGAGCCTAGCAAGTACTTTCCTAAGTCATACCATTATTTTGAAAGACAGAAGATCAAAGCTGAAGAGCTTAAGAAGAAAGATCTGTAAGGCAAGAAGCCTGCTGATGCTGAAACTGCTGATGCTCCTGTCCAAGCTAAAGTTCATGCTGGCAAAGGAATAGTTATCAAGGAACCAGAACTGAAATAGAATTAGAATTATCTTGAAGTTTACTGTGTAATCTTTTTGATGTAAAACTGTGAACTTCTGAAACTGTATAAGACAGATATTAGACCAATATATGATTAATCTATTTCATGTTTGTTCTGTGATAATGTCTATGTCTATTTCATATTTGTTCTGTGATGATGAATTTGTATACATGTGAAATTGATACATGTTTATGTTTACCCTACTGTACATTATCCTACCTAACATCACTTTGTAATTTTAATTATGAATGGTGTATATCATTAACTAAGGGTTATGACTTCTCCAAATAGGGGGAGTTTGTTGGGTACATTGGTCTAAATGTACCTGATTTGAAGAAGCCTCACCCAACTCAATGATATACATCAAAATGTATTTGATGTGTTTTTGAGTTACATGTGCAGGTTAAGTATTTGCAGGAAATGATGAAAAAGTTTCTAAGTCCATGTGTCGACACCCAGAGGGAAAGTGTCGACACTTAAGAAGACTTGTGTCGACACCCAGGCAAGCAGTGTCGACACTTGGAGTCATTGTGTCGACACCAGGGATGCTGAGTAGACACCAGACAGAAAGTGTCGACACAAGGAGCTGTGTCGACACTCAATGAAGAAAGTACAGTAAAGCAATGTCGACACTTAACAGCAGTGTCGACACCCAGTGAAGCTGTGTCTACACCAGAAAGTGTCGACACTTAGAGCTGTGTCGACACTAAGCAAAAGTCAGCAGAGACTAAGTATAAGTGTCGACACCCAGAACAATGTGTCGACACTCAACAGAAGAGTCAACACTTGAAGTAAGTGTCGACACCCAGAACAATGTGTCGACACTCAACAGAAGACTCAACACTTGAAGAAAGTGTCGACACAAGGAGCTGTGTCGACACTTAGTAAAGAACAACAAGATCAACAAATTATTCTAAGTACAAGTGTCGACACTATGGGAATGTGTCGACACTCAGCTGAAGTCTTAACAAGAAGAAGAAGTGTCGACACCCAAAGCAATGTGTCGACACTCATCAAGTATCAACATGAAGATGTGTCGACACCAAGAAGCAGTGTCGACACTTAACAGATTCAACACATGAAGATGTGTCGACACAAAGGAGATGTGTCGACACTTAGAAGAATTCAGCAAAAGATAGAAGATCAAGTACTTGTGTCGACACTCAATTTCAGTGTCGACACATGCAGAAGAAACTGTGTCGAGACATAGTATCTACAACACAAGGAGTTGTGTCGACACCTTGTAGACTTGTGTCGACACTTACACAACTTGTGTCGACACTTGGTCTATAAGTGTCGACACTTAAAGACAGAAAGTCTCGACACTATCAGACAGTTAGAGATTTTCAAGAACTGACTGGATGACTTGACAGCTGCCGTTCCAGCCGGTCTACAGCACCTGTCAAAGATGTCAGAATTCCGTTATGGACCGAACCAGCCGGTTACCATGAAGAAGGCCTATAAATAGGCTCATACAGTCTACAGAAGTTGTTGTTGAAGTTGTTCAAGTAATTGAAGTAATTCAACAAGTGGTTCACAGAGTTATTGATCAAGTATCAAGAAAAAGAAGATCTTGCAGTCCAAGTGCAGATCTAAGAAGTTGGAGAGAGAGGGCTCCATCCAAGAAATCAGCCATTGGAACTAGGCTGAGAAGAAGGATTCAGATTCATTCTGGATCTTAAGAAGCAGAGGTCAAGGATCAACTGCAGAAGGAATCAGTCTTATTCAGTTCTACTTTCAAGAAGCTTTGAAGAAAGCTAAGTCAAATTGAATGCAGCTGAGTTCTTCCAAGAACTCATCAAGAAACTCACAACTCCCCTCTCTTGTCTTTGGGTTGTTGAGTTAATATTTGTAAAATCATTTTTATCTTGTAGGATCCTTTGGATCTGAGTGATTGTAAGCCTGTATTTATAAAGGCTGAGTGTAGGGCTTGAGAGCCTGAGTGTAGGAGATTGAAATCTCTGAGTGTAGGCCTTGTTGGCTGAGTGTAGGCCTTGTTGGCTGAGTGTAGGCCTTTGTGGCTGAGTGTAGGCTTTGTGGAAAAGCTGAGTTGTAGGGCCTTGGGCCTGAGGTGTAGGAACCAGTTTGGGTTCTGAGACAGTGGTGAAGTTTGGCCGAATCTAGTACACTGCTAGATAGGCGAAGGGGGAAAGTGGATGTACCCAAAGCTTGGGGAACCACTATAAAAACTCTGTGTCTGTTGTGCTGTGATTGTAATTTGCTGTGTATGCTGTATGATTGCTGTGCAAAAGTAGTTAGAATTCTGTGATATTAACTGATTGCTGCCATTAAAGTCTAAAAAGAAAGTGGTCACCTATTCACCCCCCCTCTAGGTGTTTAGGTACTATATCTTTCAAATTACATCACCGAAACAATCGTAGTCCACTTTACTATGTCCATCCATCCAGAAAAAGCTAGTGAGTCTGTTAAACTCATCAGTGTATACATCATAGGAGAACATGTTATCATTCATTTGCAAGTCCTTGAATATCTTCAGCAAGCTTAATGAGTCATCACTCTCTATGAGTTTTTTTTTCACGTGGAACATAGTTGTATGCATCGCTTTTACAAAATCCAACATTCTCAAAACCTCCAACTTCCTCAGTAAGAAAATTGTATGTATGGACTGTTCTTATGCCACTTCCAATCATATTCTTAAGTAAGCCAACTTGAATATTCGATATTTTTCTGTGAGACCGCATCAAATGAGACTCATTTTTCACAGCTAAGGGATGGTTATGCTCCTATACTAGTTTTACAATCGTCCAATTTTTCTCCTCTTTATCAATGCTGAAATGTATGCATGCCAAACATCATGTTCTACTGTCTAATCTATGAAATTTCACCTGTTCAACAGGTTCTTCTTTGGAATGCTTATAACCACCTTTGGAACACTTATACTCTCTTGACTTGATGATCCGAGTGTGTATCCAGCATACTATGTGTGCTTTTTGAACGCTAAAGCCTTTTTTGTGCTCGTACTCACAGTACATGTTGTAAGCTTCGTCCTCCGAATGAACAACGAGAAATACATCACTGACATTGCTCTGAAAAAACAAGAACAAATCGCACAGAACATATTTTGTTCCGGCCGGACGAGCAGAAATAAGTCGTCAGAAAAGTAACAATATCAGAAAATTTGGCCGGAATATAGATCCCGACAAAAAAATAACGGAGAAACAAAACAGAGCAAAAGCACTGAAATACGGAAAAGTGTGGGCCGACAAATAGATCGGTGGTGGCGGAAATACCTGAGAGGGTTGAACCTCCTCCTTTAGCTTTTCGTCAGGCTGGGCGGCGCAATCCATCGAACCCGCCGGCATGAAGGTTTGTCGTGATGTTGGTTCAATCTTATTTGATGGTGTTGTATACTAGGGCAATTTGCAGCGACGATTGTTCAATCTTCTTCGATGACATTGTATGCTAGGGCTAGGCTTATATTTCTGCCGCGGTTCCCGCTCTCAAGGCGCCAAGCGGGAAAAATTTCGTGCAAAGGAGGGAGAAGAGAGTGGGGTCCAGTCCTATTTAAAGGCTCACCGCTGAAATATGAGCCTAGCCCACCCAAAAATATTTTTTATTTGTTGCGCATCGTCCGGTTTTTCCTGTTCCAAAGAAATCAGACCGTCTTAGCTCAGAGTCGGATTGGGCGAGCAAATAGTTAAAGAAAACCGTAGCAATGCACAAGAGACGTTTTTTGACATGGAAAACCCGAAAATGGTGAAAAATCACATGACTGAAACTGTGTCGTGCCAAAATCCACTAGCTTTTGGAGTGTTAAAGAGATTGGTTTAATCTCGGAGGGCGACAGATCGCTACTCCGTTATAAGTACAAAAAATGAGAAAAATGGCTAAGTCCTCAGGGCCTCGAAGCACTTCGGCCTTGAGATGACGTCGAACTCACGGAATCTTGGCGGAAGTGTTCCGACTAGAAAAATCTTCTAAGTCCACGGAGCTTCTGGAGGTAACGCTGTCGTTGATGAGAAGCCTAGATGGGAGTGCTCCTGTGGAGACGGTTGACGTCACTTAATGCGTAAGGAATCCGCAGCGCAAGGAGAAGAGTGAAGTGAACGGTGAATCAACCTAAATTCACGATCTCGTCGGAAAACCTCAGAGCTCTCTCTTGCCTATGAAGTTGCTTGACATGAAATGAAGGTCTGGGGTCATATTTATAGTTTTCTGAAGGGGAGCGTTAGTAATTGCGTCGGGGAGTAATTTGTGCCGGTGAATGACGTCGCTCCATTTTGGTCACGTAGATCACCATTTCTGTCAAAATGACGGGAGTGTCCCCTTCCCCCGGGCAGTTCGGGAGGCCCGGGAAAGGTGCCCGAAGGCCGAGGCCGCGGTCGGAGGCGGGCGAAGGGCCGCGAGTGTCGCCGTCGTCGGCGGCGGCTGCCATGCGGGAGTTCGCAGCGTGCGCCTGCACTGTCTTGTCCTGGCGCTCTGACGGGTGTGCGTCTTGCTTTGCCCTCGTTTTGGTTTCTTTAGAACCTTTCAGGTGAGCGCGGATCGCTTGACCAATTCAGCTTTTGTGCCCTTTATCGATATGCCCCCGATTTGACTCGAGGATTTCAGAGGAAACACTATCAGTATTAAACCATAAAATTATTATTATTATATAGGGCTCTGCCCCTATGACCAACCTCGATAGTATCCTGATCATCCAATGTCCCGCGCGACAGTCCTTCAACCACGACACTGCCCCCTACGTGACGGTGCTCCCGCCAATCGCAAACCCCCATACGCTATACTTCGTCCGTCACACGTTTTTGCCTTGTGCATGAGGGTTTGCGAGCGGCAATGAGATCACCTTTTTATTGTATGTAAGAATTTTGTCTATCTGAGAGCATATATTTTGCATGAATGACTATCAAATATCATTGGTGTTGCACCCAATTGGCGCACGTCCTAATGCATGCGCACGCGGGGCGCCGACGGGTTTTGCCCGCGCGCCCTGTACATTTTAGGCTGGCTTTTGCATGTACGTGTGCATGCGAATCGTGGCTCGCTTGGTCAGACCAGATTGTTTGGGGGGACTCAGTCAGGATCTAAAAAGCCTCGACTTAAACAGGTCTTAAGTGGCCTTTGGAGCAGACATTGGATCAAACACTTGGAAAGCGAAGTCCAATTTGAGCTAGAGCGAGAGATCATCCAGAGTTCTAAGTCTTCACAAAAAAATTTGAGAGATCTCTCTTCTTTATTGCTTGTCGATAAATGAAGGACTACAGACATTTTTATAGATTTTTTGGGGCATGCTGGTTATTAATGAGTTCGATTGAAATTTAAGTTAACAAATGAGACTGCGATTCCGGTCACCCTGATAACAATTTTTTTTGAAAAAGACGAACATCCCCTCGGGCAGTTCGGGAAATCGGAACTACTCAAACAGTTTCGCCTGTGAGGGCGGAGACCGAGGTGGTGGTCGAAGGTGGTGGTGTGCCTGAGGCAGCGGGGGCACGCCGACAGCGAGCACACACGCGACCGAACATACGAGCCTGGCCCATGCTTGTGCGCATACACGCATATTGTGGCTCTGCTGGTCGTCTTAGACGGTCTGGGGTGACTCAAAAGAGGTCTAAACCGACCTGACTTAGATAACTATAGAGGAACACCATAAAAAACAAAACAACCTTAGGTTCTCCTTGTGCAAAATCTTGATTATTAAACAAGCCTCAAGATTTATTTCATGCATAGCATTAGGGGTGGACCCATCTTTGGGCGAGTGTTGGCGGTCGCCCACACTTAATTTTTTTAAAAAAATTAATAGTATTAGCCACAGTTTAAACCGTGACTAATACAGTATAAATCATGGCTAATACTCTGTGCTTTAAATAATTAATAGTATTAGTCCCGGTTTTAACCGTGGCTAATACTATGTTTTTAAAAAATATTAATAGTATTAGTCACGGTTTACAATGTGACTATTATCCAATTCGTTTAAAAAAAATCAATACTATTAGCCACATTTTAAAACATGACAAAAAGTAATGCACTATTCTTAAAAAAATAATTAAATAGTAGTAGCCACGATTTAGACCATGACTAATACTGTAATACCTATTTTTTTAAAAAAATAGTATTAACGAAGGTTTAAACCGTAGACACCATATTCCCGCCATTCTCAAAGCTCGAGACGGACTTAGGCATGTTGTGTGAAACATAAATACATATTAGATATTCATGTTGGAAATCAGAGTAGCATCCTTAACAAGTGCTTGAAAACTTACCTTGATTTGATGAAGCAAAAACAACACTTTGAAGTTGCTTTGTGCACACAATCTAATCAAGCTCGAACTGATTATCACACCGGCCAAGAAGCTTTAGTGAATTGCATTAGATTTCTTTTAAAGCAAGATTTAACACTTTATGGTCATGATAAAATTGTTGAATCTGACAATTTATAATTCAGCTCACTCTAAAAAAATTCCTGCAACCGCGACTGCATAGCCTAATATTAAGTTATGAGTTGATCTTCCAATTATTTTCTTGTTTTGTATTGTCTAGTGTTTCTAGTTTTCTATTGTACAAACAATGATTGATTATAATGTTCTGTTGTTAATGAATGGTTATTTTGTTCTAATATTCTAACCTTTATTGGCTCCGTTTGGCACCGTGTTGACGGTGGTAATGCATGAGTTAAAATGTCATTCGTTAAGAATTATCTAACAAATATCATCTGTTTGAACATAAAAGCGGATGAAGTTCTTTAGGTGGGCGTTAAACAAATGACAATGTAACTCCATGTTCACTATCACCATCAGCGTGCCTAACGGAGCCAAAATGATTCTATTGTTTTCTTTTTTTTTTTCTAAATTTTTTGGCACTTAACACCCTCCAATTGAGGGTGTTTGGCATATTGCATCCTCATATTAAATCTTTGACACTTTGCACCCTCTAAAACTCCAAATGCACCCTCATTCTATTAAAATCATTTATTTTAAAACCCCAAATTCACCCTCTAAAACCCCAAAATCAAATTGGAGGGTGCAAAGTGCCAAAATTTTAAACCTGTGGTGCAATGTACCAAACACCCTCAATTAAAGAGTGTTAAGTGCCAAAAGTCCAAATTTTTGAAAGGTTTAATAATGTCTCCAAAAGAAAAATATCAAATACTAAATTAAATTGATTGTTCTATTTCGATCCGCTGGTGAAAACACGTGTGTCGATCTAATGACGTAGGGCAGTGTTGATGCGGCCTTAGTTGATTCGCAAATCCGAAGTGGGCTGGTGGGTGGCCACGGACAGTTATTTACATGGAGTAAATTATAGATGCATTACTTGCACAAAAAACATCGTGCGGATACAATATTTAAAGGCGATTGATATCCGACTATATTTTTGGATATTCGCATTACGTTTACTTCTAATTTTCTGTGTCTTTTGAAAATACTCCTTCTACATGTATTTTTAGCAAAAGTGTTCAACACGAAAGTTATAGATCTCGACGAAATCTACAACTTTAGTTTTGAACACTTTTCCTAAAAATGCATGTATAAGGCATATTTCTAAAAGACGCGAAATCTGAGTGTATTTCCTAATGTACGTCTTGTACATGCATTTTTAGAAAAAGTGTTCAACACGAAAGTTGTAGATCTCGTCGAGATCTATAACTTTGGTGTTGAACATTTTTCCTAAAAATAAATGTACAAAGAGTATTTCAAAAGACGTAAAAAATTAGAAGTAAACGTAGTGCGGATATCCAAAAGTATAGTGCGGATATCAATCGCCTATTTAAAGCATATCTTATCATATATTTCTACATTATCTTGATAGCATGATTTTTGAAAAGCCATCATACGGCTATATTGTCTCTCGCGCAATGCGAGAAACGCACCTAAATAGTGCTCCTTTATAAGACTGGAAATTATAACAGTATTTTCTGTATGACTCAATTGTAACTTTAGCAATATATTAAATTGATTTAAATGTTTGTAATTCGGCCTGGATATCCAGCCAGGATTAAGATGGTTCAAAGGCCCTCTTATTTAGTCAGGGCTTGGCCTGGTGCCTGACTTGGGCCAGGTCCAGATCCGAGCAATAGGCCAATTTAAATGCAGGGCATTGAGCCCTACAATAAACAATTGCTGGTCTAAAATAGTCCGGCATTTAATAAATATTGGGCTTTTGCCCAACATTTATAATAATGCTGGGCAAAGCCCATCATATATTATAACGCTAGAAAAATTTACCCAGCATTAAAATAAGGCGATTGTTATGGGTACATCAATTTTGGATAGTTGCAAACCATTTTTACGTGCACACCAAAAATTTAAATGCGCAAATCAAATTGTTACGTGCAAACTAATATAAATTTTTAATTTTTTTAACAAAATATGAACAAATTGTTTAACAACAAAGGCGGCGGCGTTGGCAGCGGCAAAGAGAGAGGCGTCGGCGGTGGTGGCGGTGTCGTAGCGTATGACTCGCTCCTGTCGACGTGATGAGGAAATGGTTTGCCCATATCAATTTTCCGGTAACATTTAAAATAATTATTTAAGAGTTTTTATTTTAAAAGTTGGTTTGCACCTATCCAAAATAGGTTTGCACATAACAATTACCTAAAATAAATGCTAGGCGGTCATGCGTGGCCACCTAACAGGTGAAAGCTGCCATGGTAGCAGCTAGCTGACCTTTTGGCAGTTAACTGCTGCTTTTGGTGGCCTGCTTGTCCCCGTTTTGTGGGTTAGTAGTGTTGAAATTTGTGAAGTGAAAGTAGGTGAATGAAGCACTTGGATCTATCCGCGCGAACTATGCAGACAGGGTTGGCGGACAGCTAAGTCGGCATGGATGTTGCAGACGGTTTGCTCTGTAGTGGCCTGGGCGGTCTGTTCGCGCGGACTACGTGGACAGCAGCGGCGGTTAGCCAGACCGGCTTGTGCTCAGCAGGCAGTTGGATCCCAGGAAGTAACCGGGCGGTTAGAAACTTTAGCAGCGGAGTCCGGCATGAAGCAGACTGAAGAACTGGAGCTCGGCAGACCGGTTTGGCAATTGCCTTGGTCTTGCTCTGGTGTAGCGGCAAGTGGAAGCCGCGGAGACCGCCAGTCAGTGCGGACTTATATTGGAGTTCGCCGGGACAGGCGGACTGGATCCAGTGTCCGCCAGTAAGTGCGGACTGGCCCTTGTGGCCAGTGGTGTGGACTTGGTTGGGTCTGAACCAAGTCCATGTTTGGCTCAGTCCGGGGAGATCGCACAGTGGAGCACGGACAGCTTCCCAGTCCGCCAAGCTTGGCATAAGTGTATGTGTCTTGGTTGCGAGTTTGGGAATGAGCGGACTGGAGATTGTGTCCGCAACTGTGTGCGGACTGGAGCTGGAGTCCGCTGAGTTCGGTAAGTGTCTTGGTGAAAGGCTATGGACTTGGGGTATGCGGGCTGGTGAAGTCTACAAGTTATGCAGACTGGAATGTCTACAGGGATATGCAGGCTAGAGCTGTCCGCAGTATGTGCAGACTGGATCGACGTGTCCGCTGAGTCCGGCAGGTGCCTTTGTGGCAAAGTCGTGGGCTCAGGATGTGCGGACTGAAGCCGGGTGTCTGCTGAGTCCGGCTGTTGCTTTTGTGGCGAAGCCGTGGGCTCGGGATTGTCAGACTGTTGCTGTGTGTCTGCTGAGTCCGATAGTGCCTTGGTGGCGTGGCTGCGGGCTCGAGATAAGCGGGCTGGTGTTGTGTTCGCGGACTGGCGGACTGTTGCTGCAAAGTCTGGCTGTGGCTGTCTTGGTTTGGCCCTTGGCGATAAGGCGTACTGGTATTGCTGTCCGACCTTGGCGATGTCTTGGAGGCTTGGCCTTTGGCGACAAGGCGGACTGGCGATTGGAGTCCGGCCTTGGAGAAGCTAGGAGGGCCGGCTATCTTGCACAGGTGCGGCGGACTGGTATATATCCGCGGACTGCGGAGAAGTTTTGCTGCAGGATGTGGCGGTAATCCTATCGGCTAGGGCGGTGACTACACTCATCATCGTGCCTATAAATAGGACTCATGTCACATCAGGAATAGTAACCTCCATGCGTAAGTGAACAGTAACTTGAGCCCTCATAGGTTGCTGCGGACTGTCTTTTGGTGTCCACACGGTTTGGTTGAGTTGACCGGGGTGTGCTGTACAGGTTGTGCGGATAGTGCTGTAAAGCCAGGACTTGGCTTTGATTGTGGTCAGGGACAGTGCGGACTCTGCGGTTAAGCAACAGGCGGAAAACAGCAGGTAGCGGACAACGACTAGACGGTCTTCTCTTTGGCAACTTGGTTCGGGGTTCAAGAAGTCGCCTGCCTCAGGCGGACTGTTCTATTCGGCATCGCAGCGTGTGCGGTCTGGCAGCTAGGCGAACTCGCGGTCAGGCGGCTTGCAGATCGGCGGCTAGAGCTAGCATTGGAATAAGGGGTAGTCCGCGCGGCTTGGGTTGCGGTCTGGCGACCTGGCGGTTTGAGCGGACTCGATAGCAGTAGACCAGCGGCTTGGTGATTGAGTCCGCGCAGCTTGTTTCTCTTATCTTGTTTTTATAGTTCTCTGCTTTCCCTTGGGTGATTGTTTGGTGAAGCATGTCTTGCCATGTATGTCTCGCTGTGTAAAGAAGATTGCTATGAATCAATAAAGACTCTTGTGCTGCATGTGTTTGCTGGTTGACTGGCTTAGGTTGAGATAACCCCTGCTCACTCCAGGTTCCAGGGAATTTTCCGCGTGATCAAGGTGTGATCTTGATAGTGCTGAGAATATTAATTTGGCATCAGGTTATCTTGTTGACCACCTGGAGAAAATTCAACGTGGTAGAAGTGCCAGGTTGTTGAATTTTAACATGGTATCAGAGCCAGGTTGGAGTGGATAAGCAGCGATCAACTGAAGTGGTTGTTACTCTTTGAAGAGGGAACCAGTGGTAGAACCATGGCAGTGGAAGATGCAAGTGGTCTTGGAATTGATCTTCTTTCAGAGACGAACTTTGATAGGTGGAAGTCTTGTATGAAGAGCTTTCTTCTTGGCGAGGACCTTTGGGAGGTTGTATGCAGAGCAGCAAGAAAAGAGGCTACTGCTGGCAATGCTGAAGAAATGAGAGCTTGGAAGGAGGCAAATGCGAAAGCGGAGTCTATTCTCAAGCAGGTGAGCTCATTGGAGCTCTTGGACCACATTAGTGGATGTCGGTCAGCTGCGGAGGTTTGGACTTCCCTTGATGGGTTGTTCAGGAAGGAGGTGAAGGTTGCTGCAAAGGTTGGTCCTTCTACTTCATATCAGCAAGAGAGGAGTGTTTCTCCTAGGCATGATGAGAAGAGGAAGGAAGGGCCAAGGTGCTATAAATGCAAGCAGCATGGTCATCTCAGGAAAGAGTGCAAGGTTACCTTGCTCTTGGCGAACGTAGCTCATGTTGGAGGCAAGGAGAAGAACTTTGTTGGGTCTTCAACAATTTCTGGTGTTGATTGGATGAATGCCAGTGATTGTGCAGCTATCTGACATGAAAGACTGGGGCATGTAGGAATGGACAAGCTGAAAGCAATGGCGGAAAGAAGACTCGTAAGAGGCTTGCCTAGATTGTCATCGTATGATGATGTTCAAGGGTCTGCGGGATGTCAGCAAAGTGAAGCTTATCGCTTTATGATTGATAAGGCACAATCCAGATGTAAAACACCTTTGGAGGTTGTCCATTGTGCTCTGGTTGTACCGATCGTCACCGCCAGTCTTGGAGGCAGCAGGTTCATGCTGATATTGGTTGATGACTATTCAAGGTATACTTGGGTATACTTCATGAAGAAGAAGTCCAACATAATGCGCTTATTTGTGGAGTTCAAGAAGCTTGTGGAAGGCAAACTTGACCTGAGGATCAAGAAGTTGAGGACAAGTATCGGTGGTGAGTTTGGCTCAACCAAATTCTCAAACTTTTGCTGGAAGCAAGGAATCCGGAAAGAGCTTTCTTGTGGACATACTTCACAGCAAGGTAGTGTTGCAGCTCGGATGATCCGTTGGTTGACGGAGACCTGTAAGTGTTTGCTTCAGAGTAAAGGGATTCCTAAGGCTCTTTGGGCGGAAGGGATGGCCTGTGCTGCTCATGTCATCAATCAGATGCCTCTTAATCCAATCTATGAGAAGACTCCTTATTAGATGATGTTCGGAGTAAAGCCCAGTATGAAGCACCTAAGGGTGTTTGGATCTACCTGCTACATACACTCTCCAGGTGCTCTCAAGACGAAGTTAGTCTTTGTTGGGTATGATGAGCAGAGGAGAAGATGGAGGTGTATGGATCCTGCGACGAAGAGACTCGTCGTGTCAAGAGACGTTGTCTTCGATGAGTTGACGCCGTATTGTGATAGCTCTTATATGGAGCTAGAGATGAGCAGGTCAGATGGTGGGTTGAAGGAGGCTGCTGCTAAGGTTCAGGTGGAGCTGCCTGAGTCACCAGGAGCTCCAGGTTATTCTAGCTCCGTGGCAAAGGCGTCTGGTTCAGGAAATAGGGGGAGCGATGCTCCAGGTATTTCTGGCTCAAAGGCCGAGGCTTCTGGTTCAGGAAGCAGGGGGAGCGATGTTACAGACAGTTCTTGTTCAATAGGGGAGTCTTCTGGTTCAGGTAGTATGGGGAGCGTTGCTCCAGGTTCCAGTGAGGAGGCGTCTTGTTCAAGAAGAAGGGGAGTATTGTTCCGGGTTTGCCCGGGAACGGAGCTGGTTCAGAAGCAGCGGAGGTGGTTAGCCGTGATCAGGTTCTTCGAAGATCGAAGAGGATCAGTAAGCCACCAGCTCGATATAGTGAAGGGAACACGACGGGCTTGATCCCATGTTTCCTTGCTAGCCCTCAGGTCGAGCGAGTACCTTCTGGTTGTGATGACCCCACTAGAATCAAGGAGGTGGTTGACACCAAGGCTGAAGAGGTGACTTCTCTCAAAGGTAACGAGGCTTGGGTCTTTGTGCCCAAGGAAGTTGGTGATACTCCTATGATGCATGAGTGGAGGTTGACGCTGAAGAAGAAGGCAGAGGGAAGCATGACTCCTTTTGGGAGATGCTGGAGGGCTCCCTCATGGTCCATGATATGCGGGGCGAGGATTATATCTTGGACATTTCTTTGTAGATGCTATCGGAGGGATCAGGTGCAAGGTTACGAGAGCTGCTGGAGATATTCACCACTTCTCACTTCAATGGGGAGTGTTGAAATTTGTGAAGTAAAAGTGGGTGAATGGAGCACTTGGACCTATCCGCGCGGACTATGCGGACAGGTTTGGCGGACTGCTAAGTCGGCAGGGATGTTGCAGACGGTTTGCTCTGTAGCGGCCTGGGCGGTTTGTTCGTACGGACTACACGGACAGCAGCGGCGGTTAGCCAGGCCGGCTTGTGCTCAGCAGGCAGTTGGATCCCAGGAAGTAACCGGGCGGCTAGAAACTCTAGCCGCGGAGTCCGGCATGAAGCGGACTGAAGAACTAGAGCTCGGCAGACCGGTTTGGCAGTTGCCTTGGTCTTGCTCTGGTGCAGCGGCAAGTGGAAGTCGCGAACACCGCCAGTCAGTGCAGACTAATACTGGAGTTCGCCGGGACAGGCGGACTGGATCCAGTGTCTGCCAGTAAGTGCAGACTGGCCCTTGTGTCTAGTGGTGTGGACTTGGTTGGGTCTGAACCAAGTCCATGTTTGGCTCAGTCCGGGGAGATCGCACAGTGGAGCACAGACTGCTTCCCAGTCTGCCAAGCTTGACAGAAGTGCATGTGCCTTAGTTGCGAGTTTGGGAATGAGCGGACTGGAGATTGTGTCCGCAACTGTATGCGGACTGGAGCTGGAGTCCGCTGAGTCCGGTAAGTGTCTTGGTGAAAGGCTATTGACTTGGGGTATGCGGACTGGTGAAGTCTGCAAGTTATGCGGACTGGAATATCTGCAGGGATATGCAGGCTAGAGTTGTCCGCAGTATGTGCGGACTGGATCGGAGTGTCCGCTGAGTCCGGCAGGTGCCTTTGTGGCAAAGCTGTGGGCTTGGGATATGCGGACTGAAACCGGGTGTCCGCTGAGTCCGGCTGTTACCTTTGTGGCGAATCCGTGGGCTCGGGATTGGCGGACTATTGCTGTGTGTCCGCTGAGTCCGGCAGTGCCTTAGTGGCGAGGCTACGGGCTCGGGATAAGCAGGCTGCTGGTGTGTCCGCGGATTGGCGGACTGTTGCTGCGGAGTCCGGCTGTGGCTGTCCTGGTTTGGCCCTTGGCGATAAGGCGGACTGGTGTTGCTGTCCGACCTTGGTGATGTCTTGGCGGCTTGGCCTTTGTCGACAAGGCGGACTGGCGATTTGAGTCCGGCCTTGGAGAAGCTAGGCGGGCTGGCTATCGTGCACAGGTGCGACAGACTGGTATGTATCCGAGGACTACAGAGAAGTCTTGCTACAGGATGTGGCGGTAATCCTATCGGCCAGGGCGGTGACCACACTCATCATCGTGCCTATAAATAGGACCAATGTCACATCAGGAATAATAAACTCCGTGCGTAAGTGAACAGTAACTTGAGCCAGCATAGGTTGCTGCGGACTGCCTTTTGGTGTCCACACGGTTTGGTTGAGTTGACCGGGATGTGCTGTGCAGGTTGTGCGGATAGCGCTGTAAAGGCAGGACTTGGTTCTAATTGTGGTCAGGGACAGTGCAGACTCTGCGGTTAAGCAACAGACGAAAAACAGCAGGTCGCGGACCGCGACCAGACGGTCTTCTCTTTGGCAACCTGGTTCGGGGTTCAAGAAGTCGCCTGCCTCAGGCGGACTGTTCTATTCGGCATCGCAGCGTGTGCGGTCTGGCGGCTAGGCGACCTCGCGGTCAGGCGGCTTGCAGATCGCCGGTCAGAGCTAGTATTGGAATAAGGGGTAGTCCGCGCGGCTTGGGTTGCGGTCTGGCGACCTGGCGGTTTGAGCGGCCTCCACAACAGTAGACCGGCGGCTTGGTGGTTGAGTCCGCACGACTTGTTTCTCTTGTCTTGTTTTTGTAGTTCTCTGCTTTCCCTTGGGTGATTGTTTGGTGAAGCATGTCTCGTCATGTATGTCTCGCTGTGTAGAGAAGATTGTTGTGAATCAATAAAGACTCTTGTGCTACATGTGTTTGCTGGTTGACTGGCTTAGGTTGAGATAACCCCGGCTCACTCCAGGTTCCAGGGAATTTTTTGCGTGATCAAGGTGTGATCTTGATAGTGCTGAGAATATTAATTTGACATCAGACTATCTTGTTGACCACCTGGAGAAAATTCAACGTGGTAGAAGTGTCAGGTTGTTGAATTTTAACAAGTAGGTCCCCTAAAATTACAAGGGCTCGAGCCTGTTCTGGGCCTAGTTCAAGTAAGACCCAACTTAGGCCCGACATCAAAAATTCTGGGCCTTATGAGGTTTGATTAGTCTGGGCATGTCAGACCTTATTTGCACCCCCATCCCACACGTAATATATAAAAATATTTTATTGCTTTTATTTATTTTTTATCCATGACATTTTTTAGCAATTGAGATTGCTAGTTAAAAAATAAAATGACATTGTTATCAATCCACCTTATGGTTTAGAAAGTGATCTATTTCAAAATAATTATAAAAAGTACATGTATTTTTTAGGTGATTGATGTATGCACACCCTAACCATCTATTCCCACACCTTAAATTAAGACCTAAAATTAAAAGTAGGAAGTCTTGCTTCTTGATAACCACAACCCTCTCCTATTTCCCAGATCCCCCCTCGCCCGCACGCACTCTCGATAGCGGCACATAGACGAACCCCTCCACTGGCGCCGCTTGACCTCGTCGAGGAGTACCAACACAAACTAATTGAATTACATTTCACCATATTCTGTACATCATTTATATATGTACAGTAGAGGACTCTAGAACAATAGATATCTATACAACCCTACAGATATCTTTGGCATATTCTCGGAATATTTCTTTAGCATTTATCCACAGTAATAATAGTATCTAGATATACATGTGTATGCATATCTCTAGCTAGAATATTCCACTAAAAAACTTCAAGAGGAAGAAGAGAGGGTTTACAGGCTTCTGCACGCTCTCAGCCTTTAGAGCAAGCTGCATTAAGTGACACACTGCACTTATGTTCAAATCCAAAATAAACAAAAAACAGAAAGCTTTTGGTAAAGAAAATATGCAATATAATTATAGGAAATGGAACCTAATGGTCACTGCTTTTATGTCTACTTGAATGTATCATGATATCTAAGTATCGCTTCTTTATTGACGTTTTTGTTTCTCAACTGTTTTCCTTTCTGTTGGACCTATATAATCGAATGTCATATGTCAGTTTTCTATCAAGCATGAATGGATGAAATATTTTTGAATTCCAGATTTCTTTCTCTTATCTTCTATTCTTCTTCCTTTCCGTTTGATCTTTTATTTCTTCCCTACAATGTATAAGAAAAGAACTTTAGATGTCATAATCCTACAATGGTATCAGAGTCTCTAAATCTTATATTTTTGTTGTCTTGGATCATATGGCCTCATCATCTACCCCGCAAATCGCCTCATTTCACAATGCTGCCCCATCTTCAACGGGGAGATGTACAAGCATTAGGCAATCAAGATGGAGCCTTTAGACCAAGCTGCTATGGACTCAGAAATCAACATGATTGAAAAAAATAAAACGTGGGAACTTGTCTAGACCCAAAAATCATCAAATCATTGGAGTCAAATGGATATATAAACTGAAGCTGAATGAAAAGGGAGAAGTTGAGAAGCATAAGGCTAGACTTGTAGCAAAAGATTACACTCAGAAGCCTGTGAGAGATTTCACTGAAACTTTTGCTCATGTGCCCCGAATGGAAACCGTTTGAATGCTAATTGTCTTTGCTGCCCAGCGTGAACTCCACATTCATCAACTTGATGTCAAATCCGCATTCTTGAATGGTGACTTGCACAAAGAAGTGTTTGTGCACCAACCAGAGGGATATGAAAGGAAAGGAGAAGAAGATAAAGTGTATAGATTAAGGAAGGCTCTCTACGGTTTGAGGCAAGCTCCATGAGCATGGAACAAGCGCATAGATGCTTATCTACGACAATGTAACTATGCAAGAAGTCCTTTTGAAGCTTCCATGTACATTAAGCGTCATGCCAATATTGAATTTTTGATGATACTCATTTATGTGGATGATTTGCTTGTGACGAGATCAAACCTTAAATTGATTGAAGATTTCAAATCTGCTATGAAATTAGAATTTGAAATGAGTGATCTAGGAGTTATGAAGTACTTCCTTGGGCTGCAAGTTGATCAAACTCCCGGCTCCATATTTCTTTATCAGCAGAAATATACTAGTGAATTACTACAAAAATTTGACATGAGAGAATGCAAACATGTTGCAACTCCGATGGAAACATGTGAGAAGTTTCAAAAAGAAGATGGGGAAGAGAAGGTGAATGCAAAAAGATATCGAAGTATAGTGGGTGCTCTTATCTATCTCGCCAATACCAGACCCGACATCGAGTATGTCGTGGGCATGGTTTCTAGATTCTCAAGTGATCCCAGTGCAACCCATATGAGAGCTGTAAAACGTATACTGCTCTATCTTCAAGGTACTCTGAATAATGGTATTTTGTTCAAGAAGAATAGAGATATAGAAGAATATCTAATGAGGTATTCAGACAGCGATTGGGCCGGTTCATCCGATGACATGAAGAGTACCAGTGGTTTCGTTTTTCAGTGTCGACTTCATGGAACTCGAGAAAACAGAAGAGCGTAGCCCTTTCCTCTGCTAAAGCAGAATATGTGGCCATGGGGGAGGCCTCAAAGGAAGCGGTCTGGCTCAACAATCTTCTCAAAGAAATGAAAGGAGGGGAGAAGAGAATCACTACTATAATGGTAGATAGCACCTCCGCGATTTCCATTAGCAAGAATCCGGTATTCCACAACCGGACCAAACATATCCAAATCCGTCACCACTTTGTGAGAGAATTGCTTGAAGAAAAGGAAATAGAAGTGAAGTATTGCAATACGAACGATCAAATTGCTGATGGACTGACCAAAGCCCTCTCAGTGGAGAAGTTCCAGAAATTTCGATCGGGACTCAACGTCGTCAACAAAGGCGGAGAAGAATACTGAATGTCACGTAGCCTAGATTAAAGGGAGATGTTATAATATATATATATATGTATTATATGCACATGTATATATATATATATATATATATATATTATACTTTAATCTTGGTAACTTGTTGCTCTCCCGATTTTTTATTTTTCCTTTCGCTTTGATTTGTGTGTAACTTTTAATAGTTCCGTGCTCCTATCCTGACAAGAGACTAATCGCTCAATGGCGGAAGAACAAAGCTCTACTGTTCCTTCCTCTTCTTCCCCATGTTTTCTCCATTTTTCCTGCAAAATACTTATTAGTTCTTAATATCATTTCAACACAGCGACCCCGAGACCGCCTTCAGCTCCTCCCCAAGACCTAGCGGCATCCCGTGATTGACAACCCGGAAGCAGACCAGCTGGGAGACGGCTGCCGCCAGCTTCTCCAGCTCCGCCGGGAAGTTTGCCAGGTCGATCACCGGCACGGCCATTCCTAGATTATTCTGAAGCCCAGCAAACGTTTATGATGGAGATGATGCTTGTTTTTTTTATACTTAAAAAGGAGCTGTCTTTTGTCTGCTTTTCACCTTTTGGTTCTTCTCTATTTTATAGGATCTTTGCTTAATTTGTAATGGCGAGGCTCACTTTTTATCCTTTTCTCATTTTTTGGGGTATTTCGTGTTTTTTGCGGTCAAATTCTGTGTTCTTTTAGGCCGGTCTAAATTGCACCATTTTTTTCTGGGAGGTGTCGAGCGTGCAAACAGTCAATGTAAGTTGAGACAACCGGCAAAACAATTTCTAAAAGTGCAAAATATTGGAAATAGGTAAAAAATCACGTGACTGGAGTTGTACTAACCAAACTACCACTATTCTTTTGTGTTGTACAATGCTTGATGAGATGGAGAGCGCGACAAGCTGCTACTCGTTACAATTTGTGGGGGGAGAGAGAAAGGGCTCCGAGAGTGATAGGTCACCGCTCGTGGAGCTATGTATCTTCTTGGTTGTTAAAGAGAGCAGTTGTTGAAAATTTTGAAGTGAAAGTGGTGATGGAGTGGGCCGGGCGGACTGCGCGGTCTGAGTCCGCAGCTTGGGCGATCTGGTGTTGCGGCCTGGGTGTTGGGCTTGGTGGCTTGGTTGTTCTTCTGGAGCAGCCTGTGCGGCCTGTGAAGCCGGGCGTTTGGTTCTGATCAAGGTCAGGAAGCAGTGGAGCTTGCGGTTTACAATCAGCAGTTGCAGCAGGTCGCAGGTTACGGCCAGCCAGTTTCTCTCTCAGTTTGATCCAAGTTCAATAACCAGGTCGCCATTTGGGCGGACTTGGCGGTCTGTTCATTCAGTTCGGCAACGGCGTGTAGAGCAGACGTCAGCAGAATAACGGGTTGTCCGTGCGGCTTGTGCGGACTCCGTAGTTTCATTATAGCAGCAGCGGTCTGGATGTCTGGCGGTCTCGGCAGACTTAGCGGTCTGGGAGGCAGTCCGCTCGGCTTAGTTTTTGGCTCTTGTTTTCTCTCATTGTACTTGGCGAAATCATGTCTCGCCTTGTAAACCTTGCCTTGTAAAGTTGATAGTTGTTAATGCAAGATCTGTGTGTGCTCTTCATTGTTACTGATACATTGCTCAGTTTATGGTTGAAGTGTTCTTGTGCCTGGTGCTCGTCTTTCGCTTAATCAAGTGATCAGTTTGATAGTTTTTGGAAGTGTTTTACTTGAAACCAAAACTATCAGTTGATTGACTTGTGAAATTTCAACAGCAGTGCGCTTTGAAGTTCTCTGCTGTTGCTCGGAGGCTGCGGTGACGCTTTCTGCATGGCTCAGAGTCCGCGACTCGTATAATGATCCTTGTGGAGGAGTCTGGAGCCGAGAACTTGCTACTGAGTCTATGCGCTGAGTGCGTTGTGCGCGTAGCAAAATGCGCGCGGGGAGAAGCGTTCGCACCGTAAAATGTGCGTAGGGTGGAGAGTGCACAAGGTGGAGTGTATACATGGTGGAACCTCCAAGGGGCACTGGAAGACGATAAAATATCTTTGAAAGCGTTTGAGAGTCTTTGAAGGATTCTTTGAATGCGAAGGTGCTCCGGGGGTTCCTTGAGGAGCTCTCACGTACGTAGGAGGCGAAGTGAGAGGAGGAGAAGATGGAAATGAAGAAGATTTGTTGGTCCTATTCAAAGGTTTTGAGGGTGGTTATGCGGTTATCCGCAAACCGTAATCAGTTTATGCATTATTCACAAAGCACTTTCTTATAATTTATGACACACATTTTTAGAAGGCGCTATATACGCACATCGAATATGAAATTCAGTTATGTCCCCCATGACTGGTGGTTACGAGTTGGTTAATCAGCGATCAGACGGTGGAGATTAAGCGGCGAACAATGGTCCGATTGGAGGAGGTCTAGCCGGCAGCTGTGAGGGGGCCAACCGCCCGCCAGGAGGCGATCGCCCGGCTCGCCACTCGCCACCGAAAGGATTGGGTGGGGGAGATTGAACGAGCAAGGGCCGACCAGTAGAGGAGGTCGGTCGCAACCGCTCGTGGCCTTGTGTGTGTGGCCGCGAGCAGGGGCAGAGCTATCTAGGGACCTGTGGGGGCCCGAGCCCCCACACATTTTTCGGTCCAGTTCAGTGAACCGCAGGTCCGCAGCCGAGTTCTCAAAACCCTAAGCCTGGATTCGACCCCGCGGGCCGCGTCATTTTCTCCCGACTCCTGATTCTAAGTATCTTGTGTCCCCACGCTCCAATATTTCTGGCTCCGCCACTGGCCGCGAGGAGCAACAGTCGGCCGAGAGGCTCGCCACGACTCCTAGCGCCCGCGCTCTTGCGACCGGAGCTAGCCAGGAGGTTGTCCACAACTCCTAGCGGTCGTACAGTCGCGGCTCCTAGTGGTCGTACTTGTGCGGCCACGAGGCGCGGTAGCGGGCCCTCATGGTTGTGTCCATGCGGCTGCGAGGCGCAGAGCTGGCCGCCGAGAGGTTGTCTGCAAGCCCTTGCAACTGCAAACCCACGCGTCCGCGTGCATTCTGCTGCAGGCGTGGGACCACGATGTGCGGCAGAGGCCGGCCGGGAGATCGGTCGCAGCCCCTCGCCGGGCATGAAGGAGGCGGCCGGTCAGGTGGTCCGTTGCTAGGCCTCGCAGTCGCGCGCCATGGGCATGCGACCAAGGGTGGTCGGTTCTGTGGCCGGTCGGGGGGCCTTGCCACCGCGTGCCATGGCCGCACGGCCAAGGTTGGCCGGCCGCAGGGAAATTCGTTGGTGCGTGGCTAAGGGCGGCTGGCAGTTAACCTAACTTAGTCCCCATGATCCCCACTAATTTAGGCTTCGTTTGGGGGACTTATTTTCTCCGGTCAAGCGGTTACGACCGCATGAACCGGACCATAATTAAGATTTGGTTCATTCGGTCGCTTGACCGGTGAAAATAAATCTTCGAAAACGAGCCTTAGTGATGAATTTCCACTATTTGTTGTCCTAAATTTCTATAAATGAAGTAGGACCCATAAATATTTATTTTATTTAAGGATGCTGCAATCCGCAGCGCAGTTTTGGCTATTTGTACCGCACTTTCTCCTAATTTTCTGTGTTTTTTGGAAATACGCTTTGTACATGCATTTTTAGGAAACGTGTTCAACACGAAAGTTGTAGATCTCGACGAGATCTACAACTTTCGTGTTGAACACTTTTCCTAAAAATGCATGTACAAGGCGTACTTGGGAAATACGTCCAGATTTCGTGACTTTTGGAAATACACTTTGTCCATACATTTTTTAGGAAAATTGTTCAACACGATAGTTGTAGATATCGTCGAGATCTACAACTTTCGTGTTGAACACTTTTCCAAAAAATGCATGTACAAAACGTATTTTCAAAAGACACGAAAAATTAGGAGAAAATGCGGTGCAAATAACCAAAACTGCGATGCGGATAGCAGCGCCCTTATTTAATCATGTTATGTTGATGGGATCCCTTTGTTGACGTGCATCATCAATTGTTATTAAAACGAGATAATTATTCGTATTATCATCATATTTGGTAATAAACAAATGAAAGATAGGGTAAGGGTCCGAAGGGAGGGGTTGATGATTGTTTTTTATTATTAATTATGTTATTTAAAAAATGTATGATAAGGCCTAAGGGTAAGGGAGGGGTTGGATGTATGATAAGGGTACGGGCGGGAATCTTTGCATCATCATCTTTATTTCAAGGTTAAAAACGCGATAACAATACTTATTATCACATTTTATTATAAACAAATGTAACGCAATAAAACAAGGGCACCTATGTCTGCTAAGCTTCGAGCTATATTAAAATGTAAGTGTTATGTACAAATCTATTTTAATTAGGGACAAATCAAATTTTAAAATAAAAAATTTTAAATAATTATTAATTAATTTATCCTGGTAAGGATTGGGGCAAACCAAAACCCTAAATCGCAGGAGAGTGGAATGAAGCGGGAGAGTTGGGCGGTTGGAGATGTAGGAGCAGGGGAGTGGAATGAGGAGCATTGGGCTGGATTCCCTTGCTCATCATCTGAAGCAGGTACTTCCGAGCCTCTGAAATTTTGGAGTCCCTAGCGAGGCCCTTGACGAGGACGGCGTAGGTGTAGGCGTTAGGGGAAATGTCGAAGGCCAGCATGCGGTCGAAGGTGCGGATAGCTTCCTTGGAGTGTCTGTCGGCATTGGCGTAGGCCTCGATGACGACGGTGTGGGCGACGACGTCCGACATGGCGCCCTCGATGATGGGTTTCTTGTTGAAGGGATAATAGGGAGGGGGAAGGATCTTGCTTTCCTTAGCGACATCTTTGATCGTCGTTTTGTCGGCGACGACGCTGTCATCGTTGTCGGACCATCACTCTCAGTCTCGGCGGTAGCAGGTATATGTTTGTTCTTGTTGATGACTTTTCCAGGTATACTTGGGTATACTTCTTAAAAGAGAAGTCAGAGGAGTTCAGGATGTTTGTGGAGCTCAAGGAGCTCGTGGAAGGTCGGCTCGGTGTACGGATAAAAAAGTTGATAACTGATAATGACTGAGAGTTCACTTCACATGAGTTCTCTAACTTCTGAAGAAAGTTCGACATTCAGAGGGAGCATACTTGTGCTCACACTCCACAACAGAATGAAGTTACAGAACATAAGATTAGTCATCTGATGGAAACCTGTAAGTGCTGGCTTCACACCAAAAGCATTCCTAGGGCCTTCTGGGCAGAGGGAATGAATTGTGTGGCGTATGTTATCTCAACATGATTCCTCTCAGTCCGATTAACATGAAATCTCCTCATATTCAAAGAGAAGCCCAGTGTCGAGCATCTTCGGGTGTTCGAATCTACCTGCTACGTGCACATTCCGGACGCTCTCAGGACAAAGCTAGGTGCAAAAGCACAGAAGCTAGTCTTTGTTGATTATGATGAGCTGAAGAAGTGATGAAAGTGCATGGATCCTGCAACAAAGAAGTTTGTCATCTCAAGAGACGATGCTTTCGACAACCGTCTCAAGAGACGTTTAACTCATACGTTCACAACCTCCACCAATCACTGTGTACATCCCCGTATCCGGCGAGTGGGGTCGGTAGGACCCAGACCGGCCGGATCGAGCAGTCCAAGTCCCCGGCGAGCACCCAGGGTGCCAGGGCTAGGCAGCCCCCGACTCGCCCCAGCGAGGTGAAATTACTGGGGGGGCAAGGAGCTGGAGGGCTCGCACTCGCCCAGGCGAGCCTGAAAAGTGGCAGGTGAGTAGGGCCAGTCGGGCCCGTACTCGCCGAAGTCCAGAGAGAGGCGGCGAGTGCTAGGTCCATCGAGCACTTGCCGCCCCAGGCAAGTGGAGGCTTCAGAGGGCCACTCGCCCAATAATCTGTGATGCTTTTTACCATTTTCCCTCCGCTGGCCCACCCATAGCCTTCCAGAACAGTGGAGTTACGTTGTTGGTAGTCCAACCTAGACTGCACATAGTTGTTTGGAATAATGGAGATTGGCTATTTGCAGGCCATTTTCAGAAATCTATAAATAGGAACCAAGGGGTACCTCAAAAGGCAAGGCTTACTTGTTCCCTAGTCTTCAAGCGCTTTCTGAGGTAGCCTTAGCTCAACATTTGGCTAAGGGAGGGGAAACACTCTAAGATCTTCCGGGTGTGCGGTGGGAACTCCATTCCGAGACCTTGGGTCCATCCCCTGTTCACTTCTTCCTTTATTGTTTGGCTCGCAGGAGAGAAGTAAGTGCACGATCACCCCTTCCCCAAGGGTGAACTCCACAGAGAACGAATTCTTAGTTTCAACACATCGTACCAGGGTAGCTTATCTGTGGAGCTACAAGAGAGCATGTCAGACGGGGGCCAAGGAGAAGCTGTTCGGGATCTTTTGGTGGAGTTGCCTACATCACCCGGTGCTCCGATAGCATTTAGCTCTAGGGTGGAGGATTCTGGATCTAGATGTTGGGGGAGCGATGCTCTTGGTATGCTCGGGATCAGAGCTAGGCTAGAAGAAGCGACAGGAATGGTGGATCAGGGTCAAGCCCTACGGAGGTCTAAGAGGAAAATTGTTCCACCAGCTCGGTATAGGGACGGGGGCATGGTGAGTTTGGTCTCATGTTTCTTTGCAGGTCCCTTGGATGAACGAGAGTCATCGAGCTTTGAGAATGCCACAGCATAAAGGAGTGGAAGATGTCATGGATGAGGAGATGACCGCCCTCAGGAAGAGCGAGACTTGGGATCTCGTACCCAAGATCGATGACATCACTCCTGTATAGGCAAGTGAGTTTATAAACTCAAAAAGAAGGCTAACGGTAGCATCGAGCGGTACAAGGCTCTCTTTGTATCTCGAGGGTTCTTACAGCAGTACGAGGAGGATTATGAAGAGACGTTCAGTCTAGTGGCTAAGATGACTTCAGTTTGGGTGGTGATTTTCCTAGCGTCTTGCAAAGGATGGAAGATTTGGCAACTCGACGTAAAGAATGTCTTCTTTTATGGCGAGATTGACAAGGATATCTTCATGGTGCAGCCACCTATTTATGTCTCTAAAGAACATCCTGGACACGTTTGCAAGCTGAAAAAAGCCCTATATGGTCTGAAGCAAGTGCCTTGGACGTGGAACAGGAAGATCGTAGAATACCTCCAGTTCTGCGGTTACTTTGCTTTAGACTCAAATTCTAGTCTTTTCATTAAGAAAAAGGGGAGCTTCAGGTCCTCATTCTATTGTATGTTGACGACATTATCATCATAGGGAACTCAGAGGAGGAAGTAGCTAGGCTTAGGACTGAGCTAGTTATTCAATTCGAGATGAAGGATCTGGGTGAGCTCCACCATTTCCTTGGACTCGAGGTGGAGAGGCGGAAGAACGACATGCTTATTTCCCAGAAGGGCTATGCAAAGAGAATTGTTAAGCGATTCGGCATGCGGGAAGGGAAGAACAGTTCTATTCCTCTAAAAGTCAGTTTGAAACTTCGACGGGATAAGGGAAGGGTTCTTACAGACCCTTTGGTGTTCCAGGATCTCAGGGGAGTCTCATATATCTGACATTTACTAGTCTAGATGTTGATTATGCGGTAGACCGAGTTAGTCGACATATGGCGGGGCAGCAGAAACCTTATTTGGTGGTATCTAAAAGAATTTGGAAGTATGTCAGGTCTACCTCAGAGATGAGTCTCTTTTATAAGAGGGACACGAACTTCTGTTTGCACGGTTATATGGATGCTGATTATGGAGGAGATACAGATGATCGGAAGTCGACGTCTGGTTTCGTCTTCTTCACCGGATCAGCAACTATTTCTTGGTGTAGTAAGAAGCAGGATTCGGTGTCCGTCTCCACTATCGAAGCAGAATACAGGGCTTCAACCTTGGCAGCTCAGAAAGCCATCTGACTTAGGAGGTTAGTGAATGACATCCATGAGGAGGTACAAAGTTGTACTTTGCTTCGCGATGACAATGAGAGTGCTCTTATATTGGTTAACAATCTAGTTTGTCACGCACGAATGAAAAACATTGAGATCGAGCATCACTTCGTTCGAGAGAAGGTGCTGGATGGTTCTATGATGGTTGAGCATGTGCTCATCGAGGACAATGTCGCATGCATCTTCACAAAGCCACTTTCGAAGGGACCATTTATTCATTTGCGAGGATTGCTCGGGCTGGTTTCCACTTCCCACTTCATGGTGGAGTGTTGAAATTGTTGTAGTGGTAGTAAAATTGGAGTTGGGCAGTTAGACTGGTCAAATTGCACAGACCGCAAAGTCTGTCATGGCCTGGCGGACAGCTTTGGAATACTGCCTTTGGCAGGTGCCAGTTATATCTTACGGTCCGGCTCAGCAAGCATCCTTGGTTAACTGGGCGGTTAGGGTTGGCTAACTGTGGTTATGGTGGACTCTTCTAGAGCTTGCCGATGTCCGGCTTGTTTTTGTGCTTGCATTCTGGTTGTTTGATCGTGGAGGTTGGCACAGTTATACAGACTGGTTTACCTAGAGATCGTGCGGTCTGTTGGAGCAATCCGCAATGTGGCGGACTGGTGTTGTTCATATTGGGCGCGGTTACTTGGACACCGTGAAGCTTGTCGCTTTGGACTTGGTATTATGGGAGTAAGTCCAGCTTTGTTGCCTAGCACGCCGAGATTTCCTGTGTACATGTGGAATGCTTCTTGAGCTTGCTGAGTTTGGCAAGTTGGCGGCATGGTTGTCGTGGGCCTGAGCTTTGTGCGGACTGGATTTGTGTCCGCAAGTCTTGCGGTCAGGTTGTTCTTGCGGACAAGATTGGTGTCCGCGCTTATTTGCGGATAGTCTTCCTTAAGTGACGGACTAGTTCTTGTATTCGCGGATTCTATGTTAGCCGATAGTTCTGACGAGCGATTATACTATCGCTATGGGTGGTGACGACACTGCTTATCACACCTGTAAATAGGAGTCTTCAGCTCGTCATTAATAACAGTGAACAGTAAGAACTAGCTCGCGTTTGGTTTTTGTGGTTACAGTTTTCAAACAGTTTTGACTAAGGAAGTTGATTATGTGCAGGATGTGCGGCTTACATCAGGCATCTAGGCAACTAGTGGAAGCTTGGTGTGGAACAGTTTGCGGATAAAAGTCAGCGGATAGCTCAAGTCGCGGTCTCTATGACTTGATCTCTTCCTCCGAGTTGCGGATAAGTAGAGCAGTTCGCCCGGTCAATCAGCGGGTTCTGTTCAAGTACCTTCGGCATTTCAATAACAACAGTATGTATGGTTAGTTGTGGATATGCGGCTCCGGCGGTCTCGACGAACTCGGCAAGCGGACTAGCGACTAGTGCAGTTACAATTTTCTGTTCGCGCAGTTAACTCCTTGTTGCAGAATTTTGTTCCCTTGGTTATATTGCAAATCATGTCTTGCAATGTATACCACACTCTGTAAAGAAGTTAATTTCAATTGAAGACTCTTTTGATGTTGTTGCTATGATTTTTACTTCTTTTCGGTTGTGGTTGAGTGTTCTTGCGACCTCTTTTCTGCTTCCACCCATTTTGGGAAATTTTTACATAGTATCAGAGGGGTGTTGAGTAGTTAGCAATTCACCAACCTAAGGTTGCTATTCCTTCGTGAAGATCAAGTGAATCAATTGATTGCAATGGAAGCCAGTTTTGCAAGAGGAATTGGAATTGAACTCTTGCCGCAGACCAACTTCAAAAGATGGTGGTCGTGCATGGAGAGTTAACTTCTTGGCGAGAATCTATGGGAAGTTATCTGTGGTGTCAATCGACAAGAAGTAGTCACTGCTGGTGGAAATACTGAAGCGGTGAAAGCTTGGAAGCGAATCGATGTGAAGGCAACATTTGCTCTGAAGCGTGTGGTTTCACTGGAGCTGTTTAACCATATTATCGAATGTTGGCCAACAGCTGAAATCTAGATGACCTTGGATGGCCTGTTAAATAAGAAGAACATAGCTCGGTTACAGTTCTTGGAACATGAGCTGGCGAAGGCCACTCAAGTTGATCTGCATGTTTCTTCTTTTTTCTTGAAGATGAAGAACATCTGCTCTGAGATTGTTATGTTGGACCCGAAAGTGCGGATCTCAGAGTCGAAGCTGAAGAGGCACATCATCTGCGGCTTGCAAAAGGAGTATGTTGTCTTGGTGATGTCTGTGCAAGACTGGGGCAATCAGTCATTACTGCTCAAGCTGGAGAATCTGTTGGCTTCACAGGAAAACTTGACGAAGCAGATGACAGGAGTCTCGATCTCAGGGGGAGATGACGAGACTCTCTTCTCTGACAAGAAGAATAAGTGGGACAAGAAGAAGAAGACATATGTTAATGATGGTCCATCTTCTTCATCACAGAAAGAAAGGAGCAAGCCTCATAAGCTTGATGACGAGAAGAAGCGGGGCGGACCTCGGTGCTACAAATACAATAAGCTTGGTCACATCCACAAGGACTGCAGAGTAAATCTTCAACCGAGGCATGCTGCAGGGAAGGAGGAGGCTGAGTCCAAGACTGAGGAAGGAGTATGGGGAGTGCCTTCATGAGGAAGGAGCACTTTCCTCCATCAAGTATGTGGAGGACTGGATCGTGGACTCCGGGTGTGGTAATCACCTCACCGGGGATGTGTCCAAATTTTCTTCTCTGCAGAAATACAAAGGTAATGATGTCATTATTACTGCTGATGATACTGTACATGCTGTGGAAAAGGAGGGAACGGATTCTTTAGGTAGTGATCATGGGCCACTCACTTTGAGGAGTGTGTATCACGTGTCCGGGATGAAGAAAAATCTCTTCTCGGTGACCAACATCGTTGACGATGGGTACCACATTCTCTTCAGCCCGACAGAAATGAAGTTTCCCTAGAACGTGTCAGCTGTGAAAGTTGACATCACTCATATTTGTAGGAGAGTAAAAGACTTGTTTGTGTTGGCGACAAGTTCCTATGTTGACAAGATGAGGTGTAACGATAGCGTTGCTATTTGGCATGAGAGACTTGGGCATGTTGGGATGAACAAGCTGAAGGCTATGACAGTGAGAGGCCTGGTGCATGACCTACCTAATATTTCATCTTATGTTGACGGTCATGTCTGTGCGGGTTGTCAGTATGAAAAGACGCATCGCCTTCCATTTGACATATCACAGATTAGGTGTAGAACACCACTAGAATGTATCCACGGTGACCTAACGAGACCTACCATCACTTCCAATCTCGAAGGTAGCAGAAATATGGTTGTTCTTGTTAATTACATTTGATTTAAAAGAGGACTGTGTGACTTCAGAAGGCGGTAATAAGCATAGGATGCATCTTATTTGGCATAAAATGGTGATCTTCGGGTTTTAGTTTCAGATTCCAATGAAGAATTCCACTATTTATAGATAGAAGCCACATTTTACTGTTCACTTGGAGTTGCTTGGGCTGAGTTTAGGACTTGAGCAGAGAAAAATGTCCTTCAGCAAGAATTAGAAAAGATGAATGGAGAAATTTCACTTCTCTAGAGAAAGAAATATGAACTCACAGAGGTAAATGAGAAAATTGATGGGATTCCCCCTGAATTTTTCGATTCAAACCGGGAGGATTTCGACCAAAGACACAAAGGGAAGTCAATCCGTCCGCGCGCACCAATCAACACTCACCTAGAGCCACAAAAATCACCACAAAAAAAATTGCGGACCCAAGCACAGCGCATGCGTGCACGTGCTCCCTGCACGCGTGCGCAACGCACAAAGCAAGCAAGCGATGCACGAGCACACGATACGTAAGCACAAACATCAACAACTTTGGGGAACTCACCGTGGATACACACAAACCAAAGGTATGAAGAGCACGCAGGGCACGAATGCAATCGAGTACTCCTCTGACGTCTCACCTATCTAAGGGATGGAACACCCCCGCATCTTTTGCGTGGATCGTCTTGCCAAGCGCCAGGCAGAGCACAATAATGAGCTCATTCTACCATGACAAGCCTACCCTCGTAAGTAGGGCCCACTCAGCCATCCAGTAATACCCTTCTCCAAGGCCTCAGAACTCCAAAATGATCAGCAACAACAAAGCTCATGTCACCCCAACATCCTAAGGCACAAACGCCATCAACAACCTCCGCCTTAAATGAACTCAGCCTCAACCTATTAATAAGAACGGACTACAAGTCCTTATTTGCCTCAACACGAGAATGGATACAAAGTCCTTCCAAATCTTCCAGTAGGAATAGACCTGTTGTTCCGTCTGCGACGTCGATATAAGGGGCAGAACATCCCCCCCACGTCACGATCGAAAATTTGCCACCAGCACTGGCGCCCAGCGATGACCACTCAAACTAGCATGCAACGCCATACTCGCGCGCTTGTGCAAGGGGGATGTAAGAAGCAACATGCTTACGCACTAACATAGCGCACGAAGCAAGAGGGCATTCTGCGACGCGTTGCAAACATCATATAACAAGTAAAGGCGGTGCTCGAACAATCAAACCGTGGGACTTGCAGTATAGGCGGATCAACGTAGAGCCTTTAAAGCCAACACCAAGTCATGTCAGCACACCACCGCTCCCGCAAAGCACCACAAACAAGGGGCAACCCGCTCAACTAGAGCTGTCACGGTTCCGGTTCTACAAAAATCATGTACTGAACCACTAAGGTAACAGTTTTTCAAATTAGAACCAAAATCTTATTTGGTTTGACCGGTTCCGGTTCTGGTTCCGGTTCCAGCTTAATTTTTGGAACCGTCATGCCAACGGTTCCGGTTACGGTTCAACAAGAACCAAAACCAAACCAGCCACTAACGGTTCGGTCCGGTTTCATGCGGTTCGGTTCGGTTCCAATCGGTTCCAACTAAAGCCAAAATCAAACTTGACGGAATGAAATAAAAACGGATTGCAAAGAGTAAAACTAAAAACAACATCGAAATAGAAATAATTATGTTGCGCACTTCTCGACGGTCTTTTCCGCGATCGGTGGGATAATATCAATCGCCTTTCTACGCGTGTAGACTTGCTACGATTTCTAGTTAGCTTGCGCACGTCTCATCGGCATGCTCAACTGTAACAACCAGCTACAATTAGTTGTCTTTCATAATTAGTAATAAATATTAGTTGTATATCTTCTATATTTTTTAAATAAAATATTTCAAAAAAAATATGTAAGAAAAAATGAAAAAATATATATAACTGTATAAAAATCAAAAGTGTACTGCAAAAATTGACTCCAAACCGCACTAATGTCAAACCATACAACACAGTTTTTATGCGGTGAAGTTTTGTTCGATTCAAAATCGACCCCTTTTAGTGTGATTGTGATTTGGGTTCAAACTGCAACAGCTTCACTCGTTATAGTAAGTATAAATATTATAGATAAATTATAAAATAATAGGAATATAATAATAATAATAATAAACGGGTTGCGGTTCAGTTCTACTTCGGTCGGGTTCGAATTGGGTCAAAAAATCTTGAAAGCACTTGAGACTTATATGTTGCGGTTCTCATTCCGGCACCAGTCCGGATAATAAAATGTAAGAACCACCCCTGGATCAATGTTGTTCACAGAACCAAAATTCAAACCGGAACCCGAATAATTTGTGAACAGTTCGATCTGGTTATTTGCGGTTCCGGTTTAATTTGCGGTTTTCGGTTTTAGGTGACAGTTCTACGCTCAACGGAGAATCACCACCCAAAACCAAAGTGACCAAGCGTAAAAATTTTCGAACTCGATTTTTCGTTGATCACGACTTGGAAAATTTCGGGGGCGTTTGATGAGATTCCCCCTAAATTTTCTCAGTAAAACCGGGAGGATTTCAACCAAATACATTAATGGAAGTCAATCGGTCTGTGCGCACCAAACTGCGCTCACCCAGAGCCCCAGAAATCACCCTGAAAGAAGGGGCGGACCCAAGCACAGCGCATGCGTGCACGTGCCCGCCCCCACCTCACGCAGGCACGCTAGCGGCCACTGCCGCCCCTGGTCGCCACCGTCACAGGGCATGTTGCCGGAGCCACCCGGACCGCCCGGGGGGGGGGGGGGGGGGCTCTCGTCATTTTGCTAAAATTGGTGATTCAGGTGACCGAAATGGAGCGATGTCATTCGACGACACAAATTCCGTCCCAACACAATTACCTACATATCCCTTCAGAAAACTATGAAAAGGCCATCAAGCTTTCATTTGAAGACATGCAACTCCAGATACTAGAGAGAGTTCTGAGATTTTCCGGCAAGAACATGAGACTTAGATCGTTCCTCCACTCGGAATTCACTTCGGTCCCTCGCTAGTGGAAAGACATCTTGAGACTCCGAGAACGCGAACGTTTCCTTCTCCAAAAGAGGGATACCATCAAGGCTCTGGCTCAACGTAAGTGCTTCTATCGAGGTTCCGAGTACTTAGAGATTTTTACCACCGGAGCGCTTCCATCGAGGCTCTGATGTCACAACCCGCATTTTCTCAACGGTAAAATCGTATCAGAGTGAGAGAAAACACGTGTCGTGATGCCACGTCGTGCAGGGGATAACTGCACACGCTCAGACAAAACTCCAGACGGTAGATTTTAAGGAAAAACGTTGATTAAATATGAAAGAAGATCAGTTAAGTTGGATGGTCGTATCCCTCGGCACAGTGGATCAGCTAGTCCACAGGTAAAATTATATCTATACGCAGCAGAAAATACTTTGGTTCAATTAAGTTGACACCCTAAATAAGCATGAGAGTCCCCGGGGGACGACTCATGGTATGTACGACTCTAAGGTGAATATTATAGGTATAAAAGATAGTGTTTTACGCTGAGGAAAAATAGTATCTTTGTTTTAAAAAACATGTTATGCATGAAGTACATATATTAATACTTTTAGGGTTTAAAATATCTAACATGCAACCAAACATAAATCCTTCCCAGAAGCAAGTAACCAACCACATAAAGGCGAAATTAGCAGTTTAATTTCATATCCAGCATCACAAGAAGCCACCAGTGGGCGTCAACAACCTGACACGAACCCACTGGCGAGTATGTATGTCTATACAGAAAAGTAAGGAACTACCTCACAACAAAACGGGGATCAGCTATCTCAGCAACCCTAGAGGCCACCAACAGCCCCTCCAAAGGAACTAGCCGCTGAACTGGCTACAACCTAGACCTGAGGCATTCAAGAAAGGAACACCTCAGCAAGGAAACAATCAAGAGGTAAAAATAGAGCAATAAATTAATTAGCAAATAAGACGAAGGGTTTACCATCCCGGCAACAAACTGCAATAAGCAAAAGAAAAGGGGATGGCAGTAAGAAAAGAATGCTGTCAAAAACACCGCAGAGCACACCAAGTGCGAGCAATAAAATCAATATGCCTTACCAAGAGAGAGACTGCAACAACATCAAGACATATCCATATGCCAAAAGGAAGGAAAGCCTAAACAGGAAAGGGACTAACAGTCCTAACACGTGGGCAAGTGGAAGTGGTCAAAACATGGATCTGAATACATAACCAAAATCAGACCCAAAAAGGGCTAAGGGGTCAAACAGTGGCAGCTTTAGGGTCCCACACACACCAACCCAAACCGGGGCAAAAGGTGGTGGCCACAGCTCTCCACATAAAACCACCCCTCTAGAGGCCACCAAAACTTCACCACCTGCCACAACCCAAGAGTCGACATGCAGAAATTAGCCGAACACCCAAAGCCTCCCCTAGGGAAAAAGTCACTCTAACAATCCTAAGAAACACACGAACCCAAGACAAAAATGTCGGGTCCAACCGACGCGGCCTTGCACGCTTAACCCGAACCAACCCCGAGTCTACCTGACCCCAAAACGAGCACAGCACCAGTGTCGACATGACGTGTCGACACCACGACAAGCCGGTGTCGACACAAGGTGTCGACACAACCACGGCCGGTGTCGACACCAAGTGTCGACACCACAGCGGCCGGTGTCGACACAAGGTGTCGACACTGCCGCGGCTGGTGTCGACACCAAGTGTCGACACCACTGCGGCCGGTGTCGACACATGGTGTCGACACTGCCGCTGCTGGTGTCGACACCAAGTGTCGACACCACTGCGGCCGGTGTCGACACATGGTGTCGACACTGCCGCTGCTGGTGTCGACACCAAGTGTCGACACCACTGCGGCCGGTGTCGACACATGGTGTCGACACTGCTGCTGCTGGTGTCGACACCAAGTGTCGACACCACTGCGGCCGGTGTCGACACATGGTGTCGACACTGCCGCTGCTGGTGTCGACACCAAGTGTCGACACCACTGCGGCCGGTGTCGACACTGCCGCTGCTGGTGTCGACACCAAGTGTTGACACCACGACTGGCCGGTGTCGACACCAAGTGTCGACACCAAGACTGGCCGGTGTCGACACAACAGTGTCGACACCCCAACTGGCTACAGGAGCCAGATCCAGCAAACGACCAAAAATAAAACGGGGATTCTCTCTCTCTCTCTCGAGTACAACCTCCATCGGCAATGGTAACTACTCGATCTAGACCGAACCAAAACTGTCCCTAATAGACACAATCCCTCAGGAAAACTGAGATTTAACTGGATCTTTCTACACTAACCACGGTATGATCGGGAACAAGCCCTAGCTTACACCTAAGATCTAAACAAGAAAGAGATAAAAGATTTAATCAAAAGAAGACAAAGATCAACTATGGCAAGGATGAGGGTACATCACTTGCCTCAATACCAGAAAAGTTTGGTCGGCGGCATCCCCCACTCTCGGATCCGGCCGCAGAGCAGCAAGCTGAGGAGCAGAAAGAAAGCAGATCCCGGCGAGGGCAGTCCAGATCCACTCTCGAAACCAAATTCCGACCGCAAAAAATCACCAGGAAAACGACATCTGAAGGCTAGGGTAGGCCGACGGTGCTCTTCCTCTCGTACAGGCGACGGCTTCCTCCAAGCAGAGAAACATGAAAAGAACAAAAAGGAACCCAGCCCTAATTCTGACACAAGACTATATATATATCAGTTTTAATAATAAACAATCAACATAATAATCATTATTTATACTCAATATCAAAACAACCCGAAACCCGAAACTTCTCGGAAAAAGACGAAATTCACGCCGCAGCTAAAAACCCACGCTACGAATGCCACTACGAAGTCGAAATTAGCATTCGACGAACAAAACCCGGGATAACACCTCCCGAAGCCAAAACACAAGCATTCCCTAAGAGGCCCAACCGAGTCATCAAACAGACTCCGGCTAGCTGGGGAATCTTGCTAACAGGCTACAAACAGGCTACACAGGGAACCCTAAGAGCTAAGACCACGCTCTACAACGGCAAAAGCCGGAAATACGCCATCGTAACGCCAGCCAAAGATCAAACAAAACACAGAAAAACCGGGGGCGTTACAGCCACTCCCCCTAAAAGAAAGTTTCGCCTCGAAACTTTACTCACAACACTCCTATAAAGTAGGAGAGAGAAAGAGCCGGGAAAGGGCTACAAATAAATAAAAACAAAACAGAGCATACCAGGCACAAGATCAGGGAAACAGACAAGGGTGAGCCTCCCTCATAGCCGACTCCAACTCCCAAGTCGCGCTCTCCACATCCTGATTCCTCCATAAAACTTTAACCATAGGAATAGTCTTCTTCCGCAACGCCCGAACTTGAGAATCCAAAATGCGAACAGGCACCTCCACATAAGAAAGATTCGGCTCCAACTGAGGCACAGAATCCAATACCTGCCTGCCATTTTTCACACATTTACGCAGCTGACTGACGTGAAAGACATCATGCACGCCAGGGAAATTTGCGGGCAAAGCCAGCCTGTAGGCTGATACCCCATTCCGCTCAACAATCGGAAACGACCCCACGTACCTCGGGTCCAACTTCCTATTCTTGCCAAACCGCTTGACTCCAATCAACGGGGAGACCTTTAAGAACACTGAGTCCCCCACAGCAAATTCCAAGTCCGATCTACGCCGATTGGCGTTCTTCTCATATCTCTCCTGGGCTATCCGAAGCTTTTCCCGAATAAGCTTCACAGCGGTTTCCATCTCCTCAAGCGCTTCTGGACCCAACAAAGGTCCCTCGCCAAGCTCAGCCCAAAACAAGGGAGTCCTGCAGCGCCTCCCATACAAAGCTTCAAAGGGAGCCATTTGCAAGCTTTCTTGATAACTGTTGTTGTATGTGAATTCCATAAGCCGCAAGCGCTCGTCCCACGCTCCTCCGTGGTCCAGAATATAGCATCGGATCATATCTTCCACAATCTGATTTACTCGCTCTGTCTGACCATTGGTCTGCGGATGATAAGCCGTGGAATATCTCAAATCTGTACCCAACCCTTCTTGAAGGCTCTTCCAAAAACGAGACGTGAACCTGGAGTCTCGATCTGATATGATACTTACGGGTACACCATGCAATCTGACAACCTCTTCCAGATACAGCTCAGCTATCTTCCTCATCGGATAATCGATCTTAAATGGTACGAAATGAGCGCCTTTCGTTAATCTGTCTACAATTACCCAAACTGAATCATGCCCCTTAGGCGATCTCGGTAAGCCGGTAATGAAATCCATCGAGATACTCTCCCACTTCCACATCGGAATCTCCAAGGGAGTCAGCTTGCCACCAGGCCTCCCATGGTCAGCTTTCACACGCCTGCAAGTGAAACACTTTGAAACAAATCTGGCTATGTCCTTCTTCATCCCGTACCACCAGGCAATCTGTTTTAAATCATGATACATCTTGGTAGACCCTGGATGGTAGGCAACACTAGATCCGTGGGCGTCTCTGCACACCATATCCCGGATATCTCCAATTGCGGGGATGCATAACCTGCCACGGTACTTCAAGGTACCCGCATCATCTATAGAGAAGTCTGGTAATTCACCCTTCTCAGCTCGAAGATACAAATGCAAAAGATCGGGATCGTCCTTCTGATGCAGTCTCGTAAGCGTAATCCACGAAGGTTCTGCTACTACTATGCTACTCTGCGAATCACAGCTTCCCACAGAAATGTCCATCAACAGAAACTCTTTTACTAGACGCTCGGCGGAAAGATTAAAAATCTTACCTGACTTCCGACTCAGGGCATCAGCCACCACATTTGCCTTGCCCGGATGATACTGAATTTCGACATCATAGTCGGCCATGTACTCCAACCACCGCCGCTGGCGCAGATTCAATTCTTTCTGAGTGAAGACATACTTCAAACTCTTATGATCCGTGAAAATCTTGCACTGCGCGCCATATAGCAAATGCCTCCACAATTTCAACGCATAGATCACAGCTGCAAACTCCAGGTCATGCGTAGGGTAGTTCCTCTCGTGAGTCTTTAGCTGCCTTGACCCGTACGCAATCACCTTTCCGCCCTGCATCAAAACGCAGCCCAGACCGACATGCGACGCATCCACATATATATCATACTCACTACCCTCCGTAGGCAAAGACAAAATTGGAGCCGAACATAGCCTTCTTTTTAGTTCCTCAAAAGCCTTCTCACACTTACCATCCCATACAAAAGCTACGTTCTTCTGCGTCAACTTGGTCAACGGTGCGGACAAGGTAGAGAAGCCTTCTACAAATCTTCTATAATAACCAGCCAAACCCAAGAAGCTTCTGATCTCTTTGGGGGTAACAGGTCTCGCCCATTCCATAACAGCAGCGATCTTTTCTGGGTCCACCGATATTCCCTCCTTATTAATCACGTGGCCTAGAAAAGAAACTTGAGGCAACCAAAATTCACATTTGCTCAGCTTGGCGTATAGCTTATGGTCCCTCAGAGTCGCCAAGACCAGCCGCAAATGTTGATCATGCTCCTCCGCATCCTTAGAATACACCAAAACATCGTTTATAAAGACAATCACAAACTTATCTAGAAAATCCTTGAAAACTCTATTCATCAAATCCATAAAAGCTGAGGGCGCATTAGTCAAACCAAATGACATAACCAAAAACTCAAAATGCCCATGACGAGAGCGGAACGCCGTCCGCGGAACATCTGACTCCCGAATCCTCAACTGGTGATAGCCCGAACGAAGATCTATCTTGGAAAACACGACACTACCACGCAGTTGGTCAAACAAATCGTCGATTCGCGGCAAAGGGTACATGCTCTTAATAGTAACCTTATTCAGCTCTCTATAGTCGATGCATAACCTCATCGACCCATCCTTCTTTTTAACGAACAGCACTGGCGCACCCCAAGGCGAAGAACTCGGCCTTATAAAGCCTTTTGCCAATAACTCATCCAGCTGAATTCGCAACTCTTCCAGCTCTCGCGGGGCCATCCGGTACGGCGCCTTTACGATAGGACGCGTACCTGGCTCCAAATCCATGGCAAACTCGACATCTCGGTCGGGTGGAAGACCGGGAAGATCGTCTGGAAACACATCAGAAAAGTCACACACCACAGGAATCTCTTCCAAACGGGGCTCACTAACAATCGACCCTACCAGGGAAACCATACAGGCAAACAGCCAGAAACAAGCAACTTCCGAGCACACACCGCAGAAATGATTGGAGACTCCTGGAGAGAATATCCATAAACGCTTCCTGGCTGACCGTTGTCTTTGAAGAAGTCCAAGCGCTTACCCTTGCACTGGATCACAGCATCGTACCTTGACAACCAGTCCATGCCCAAAATAATGTCGAACTCCTCCAGGTCAATCACCTTCAAGTAGAGCTGTCACGGTTCTGGTTCGGTTTCGGTTCTACTAAAACCATGAACAGAACCGCTAAGATAACGGTTCTTCAAGTTAGAACCAAAACCTTATTTGGTTTGACCGGTTTCGGTTTCGGTTCCGGTTCCATCATAATTTTTGGAACCGTCATGTCTACGGTTCCGGTTACGGTTTAACAAGAACCAAAACCAAACCAGTTACTAACGGTTCGGTCCGGTTCTATGCGGTTCGGTTCGGTTCCAATCGGTTCCAACTAAAACTAAAACCAAATTTGATATAATGAAATAAAAGCAGTCTGCAAACTCAAAACACCTTCAAAATAGAAATAATTAAGTTGCACACTCCTCAACGGTCTCTTCCACGATCGGTGGGCTAGTATATGTCGCATTCCTACGCGTGTAGACTTGTTATGACGTCTAGTTGACTTGTGCGCATCTCGTCGACATGCTTTTATGTGGTTCGGTCCGGTTCAAATAGGTTCTAACTAAAATAAAACCAAACTTGACGGAGTGAAATAAAAGAAGTCTGCAAATAGTAAAACTCAAAACAACAACGAAAAAAAAAATAATTAAGTTGCGCACTCCTCGTCGGTCTATTCCATAATCTGTGGGCTAGTAACGGTCGCCTTCCTACGTGTGTAAAGACTTGCCACAACTTCTAGTTGGCTTGCGCACATCTCGCCAGCTTGCACAACCGTAATAATCTGCTACGATTAGTTGTGTCTTTCATGATTACTATTTAATAGTAATTGTATAGCTTCTATATTTTTAAAATAAAATATTTCAGAAAAATATGTAAGTAAAATAGAAAATACATTATATAACTGTATAAAAATAAAAATGTACTGTAAAAATCGATTTCAAACCGCACCAATGTCAAACCATATCACACGGTTTTGTTCAGTCCAAAACCGACCCATTTTGGTGCGATTACAATTTGGGTCCAAACCGCATCAGTTTCACCCCGGATAGTAAGTATAAATATTATAGATAGATTATAAAATTATAATAATATTATAATAAAATTAATAAAAATAAACGGGTTGCGGTTCGGTTCTACTTCGGTCCGGTTCGGATCGGGTCCAAAAATCTTTAAACCGCTTGAGACTTGTATGTTGCGGTTCCGGTTCCGGTTCCGGTCCGGATAATAAAATGTAAGAACCACACCCGAACCAAAGTTGTTCACGGTTCCAAAATTCAAACCAGAACCCGAATAATTTGCAAACGGTTCGGTCCGGTTCTTTGCGGTTCCGGTTCGGTTCCGGTTCGGTTTACGGTTTTCGGTTTTAAGTGACAGCTCTACCTTCAAGTCTGCCTTGGATAGAAAATCTCCCAACAAAATTGGACAATCTAGGACACCCAGGTCCATAAACACAGAGTCACCAGAGGGGAACTTAACGCAGAAGGCACCACCAACACGATCTAGGCCCAAACTGAACCGCTCCACGAAGGCTCTAGCCACAAACGAGTGGGTAGCGCCGGAATCGAAGAGAACGCGCGCCCAGCGGTTCTTTACCTTAAATCGTCCTACAAATTGCACACGCATCTAAGGCAACAAGCGCTAAAACGAAAACTACAATTCAAAAAAAAGAAACGTAACGAAACGACTGAGGAGGAGTCGAACCTGAGATAACCTGGGTCGAGGTCTGCTCTTCGCCTGCCGAAAGCACATTCAGCTTCCCCTTTCCTTTATCCATTTGCTGAGGCGGTGGCAAGGCCTGGAGGGGAACTGGCTGCAGAATAGGCTGGGTCTGAGGGCACCTTGTCTTGAGATGACCCTTCTGGCCGCACTGAAAACAGATCTTATCTTTTAACCAACAACGGGCAGCCTCATGCCCCTTTCTTCCACACAGGGCACACACCACGTCTCCCCTGGAAACACCCTGAATCGCATGCACCTGCTCCTTCTTCTGCGCTCCCAACCTTTTGAAACACTTCTCAAAGGGGTGGCCTGGCCGGCCACAAAAGCTACAAATCTCTTTGACCTTCTTTCTCGAGACAGCATCAGGTTCCTGAGGGCTCTTCCCTCCACCGGACTTCCGCTTATCCTTCCTTAACTGCTGGCCTCTATTCTTGGCATTCTCAATGGCCTCAACTCTCAAAGCAGCTTCAACCGCGCTGGCATAACTGACTGCTCCATAGGCATTCGCTAACTGCTGAATGTCGCTTCTTAGTCCATCCAGAAATCGCTTAACTCGGTCTGCCTCAACACTCACTAGACCCGGAGCAAACCGACTCAACTTACTAAACTCAATCTCATACTCACTAACTGTGAGTTTCCTCTGCTTTAAGTGAAGAAAGTCATTCATTAGCCGGTCCCGTTCGACTGAAGGCAGAAACTTACTTAACAACAGCACCTTAAATGACTCCCAAGTGCAACCTGCCACTAAGCTCTCTTTCTCTCTCAGCCACCAATTCTTTGCTAAGCCCTTGAGCTGGTAGGCCGCGAGCATGACTCTCTGATCGTCCGTAATCCCTGAGTAAGAGAACATCTCCTCAATGGTAATCAGCCAGTCGTCCAAAATCATGAAATCTGCCTGCCCATCATAGGTAGGGGTCTCAGCCGCTGAAACTGGGATATGAACGCCATCTCCGGAGGCACCACAACCAAAGGTACGGGAGGAGCAGGAGGGGCAGGAACAGCTACCCCCTCTGCGGGGTTCTGAGCTCTCGGGGTCTGTCCCGCCACCACTGCTACAAGGGACTGAATCTAAGCCTACATAGCCACTACCTGCCTCGATAACTCCTCATTACTCTGCCGCAGGCTTTCTACCAACGCATCGCTCTGCGCTCCTGACGTCTCACTCTCGGATTGTGGGGTCGATCTCGTCACAGGACGTCTCGCCATCCTAAAATCGCACAAGCTTTAGACAAATCCTAGCCCATCAACTAGAACAAAACTACCCGGTACGGACAAACACACTTAAATATGAACTTCAACTGCAAAACTTGCTTTGGGAGTTGTTTTTACCATGATGATGTTATGCTTATCCTAAGATGGTTCACCACCATCATACTAACTCAGGTGCCTAGACCATGAATGCATGTATTTGTATTCTTTTTGACTCAAAACCATGTGTGTACATATGTCATCTCGCAAATCTTTAGCTTGGCACGTTGTGCTTATGAAATGTTATGCTATGCATGATGTGCTATGCATTCTAAAAAGGCCTTAGTGCATGCCATGGGCGGCGTACACATGAAAATGTTATGCATCCCATACTACATAACATTCCCATGTAACGAAAAAGAAAACGTGCTAGCCGCATTCATGTGGTGAGGTTGTGCATCCCATACTACATAACTCTCACATGTTGCCTCCTATGGTGGATCCATATACAAACACATATTATGCATCCCATACTACATAATATGCCATGTATACTTCTTTATGCTCATGAGTGTAGTGTTTGTGCTTCAGCCAATACGTGCTGATGACATATCGGTGTGTGAATGGTATGATGCTAAACACTAATGCAGACAAGGGAAAGGTTGCCCAACCATTTGTCAAGCAACCTCCCTCTGATACCAACTGTCACAACCCGCATTTTCTCAACGGTAAAATCGTATCAGAGTGAGAGAAAACACGTGCCGTGATGCCACGTCGTGCAGGGGATAACTGCACACGCTCAGGCAAAACTCCAGACGGTAGATTTTAAGGAAAAACGTTGATTAAATATGAAAGAAGATCAGTTAAGTTGGATGGCCGTATCCCTCGGCACAGTGGATCAGCTAGTCCACAGGTAAAATTATATCTATACGCAGCAGAAAATACTTTGGTTCAATTAAGTTGACACCCTAAATAAGCACGAGAGTCCCCGGGGGACGACTCATGGTATGCACGACTCTAAGGTGAATATTATAGGTATAAAAGATAGTGTTTTACGCTGAGAAAAACAATATCTTTGTTTTAGAAAACATGTTATGCATGAAGTACATATATTAATACTTTTAGGGTTTAAAATATCTAACATGCAACCTAGCATAAATCCTTCCCAGAAGCAAGTAACCAACCACATAAAGGCGAAATTAGCAGTTTAATTTCATATCCAGCATCACAAGAAGCCACCAGTGGGCGTCAACAACCTGACACGAACCCACTGGCGAGTATGTATGTCTATACAGAAAAGTAAGAAACTACCTCACAACAAAACGGGGATCAGCTATCTCAGCAACCCTAGAGGCCACCAACAGCCCCTCCAAAGGAACTAGCCGCTGAACTGGCTACAACCTGAACCTGAGGCATTCAAGAAAGGAACACCTCAGCAAGGAAACAATCAAGAGGTAAAAATAGAGCAATAAATTAATTAGCAAATAAGACGAAGGGTTTACCATCCCGACAACAAACTGCAATAAGCAAAAGAAAAGGGGATGGCAGTAAGAAAAGAATGCTGTCAAAAACACCGCAGAGCACACCAAGTGCGAGCAATAAAATCAATATGCCTTACCAAGAGAGAGACTGCAACAACATCAAGACATATTCATATGCCAAAAGGAAGGAAAGCCTAAACAGGAAAAGGACTAACAGTCCTAACACGTGGGCAAGTGGCAGTGGTCAAAACATGGATCTGAATACATAACCAAAATCAGACCCCAAAAAGGGCTAAGGGGTCAAACAGTGGCAGCTTTAAGGTCCCACACACACCAACCCAAACCGTGGCAAAAGGTGGTGGCCACAGCTCTCCACATAAAACCACCCCTCCAGAGGCCACCAAAACTCCACCACCTGCCACAACCCAAGAGTCGGCATGCAGAAATTAGCCGAACACCTAAAGCCTCCCCCCTAGGGAAAAAGTCACTCTAACAATCCTAAGAAACACACGAACCCAAGACAAAAACGTCGGGTCCAACCGACGCGGCCTTGCACGCTTAACCCGAACCAACCCCGAGTCTACCTGACCCCAAAACGAGCACAGCACCAGTGTCGACACGACGTGTCGACACCACGACAAGCCGGTGTCGACACAAGGTGTCGACACAACCACGGCCGGTGTCGACACCAAGTGTCGACACAAGGTGTCGACACAACCACGGCCGGTGTCGACACCAAGTGTCGACACCACAGCGGCCGGTGTCGACACTACCGCGGCTGGTGTCGACACCAAGTGTCGACACCACTGCGGCCGGTGTCGACACATGGTGTCGACACTACCGCTGCTGGTGTCGACACCAAGTGTCGACACCACTGCGGCCGGTGTCGACACATGGTGTCGACACTGCCGCTATTGGTGTCGACACCAAGTGTCGACACCACTGCGGCCGGTGTCGACACATGGTGTCGACATTGCCGCTGCTGGTGTCGAAACCAAGTGTTGACACCAAGTGTCGACACCACTGCGTCCGGTGTCGACACATGGTGTCGACACTGCCGCTGCTGGTGTTGACACCAAGTGTCGACACCACTGCGGCCGGTGTCGACACAAGGTGTCGACACTGCCGCTGCTGGTGTCGACACCAAGTGTCGACACCACGACTGGCCGGTGTCGACACCAAGTGTCGACACCAAGACTGGCCGGTGTCGACACAACAGTGTCGACACCCCAACTGGCTACAGGAGCCAGATCCAGCAAACGACCAAAAACGAGAACGGGGATTCTCTATCTCTCTCTCTCGAGTACAACCTCCATCGGCAATGGTAACTACTCGACCTAGGCCGAACCAAAACTGTCCCTAATAGACACAATCCCTCAGGAAAACTGAGATTTAACTGGATCTTTCTACACTAACCACGGTATGATCGGGAACAAGCCCTAGCTTACACCTAAGATCTAAACAAGAAAGAGATAAAAGATTTAATCAAAAGAAGACAAAGATCAACTATGGCAAGGATGAGGGTACATCACTTGCCTCAATACCAGAAAAGTTTGGTCGGCGGCATCCCCCACTCTCGGATCCGGCCGCAGAGCAGCAAGCTGAGGAGCAGAAAGAAAGCAGATCCCGGCGAGGGCAATCCAGATCCACTCTCGAAACCAAATTCCGACCGCAAAAATCACCAGGAAAACGGCGTCCGAAGGCTAGGGTAGGCCGGCGGTGCTCTTCCACTCGTACAGGCGACGACTTCCTCCAAGCAGAGAAACAGGAAAAGAACAAAAAGGAACCCAGCCCTAATTCTGACCCAAGACTATATATATATATCAGTTTTAATAATAAACAATCAACATAATAATCATTGTTTATACTCAATATCAAAACAACCCGAAACCCGAAACTTCTCGGAAAAAGACGAAATTCACGTCGCAGCTAAAAACTCACGCTACGAATGCAACTACGAAGTCGAAATTAGCATTCGACGAACAAAACCCGGGATAACACCTCCCGAAGCCAAAACACAAGCATTCCCTAAGAGGCCCAACCGAGTCATCAAACAGACTCCGGCTAGCTGGGGAATCTTGCTAACAGGCTACAAACAGGTTACACAGGGAATCCTAAGAGCTAAGACCACGCTCTACAACGGCAAAAGCCGGAAATACGCCATCGTAACGCCAGCAAAAGATCAAACGAAACACAGAAAAACCGGGGGCGTTACATCTGAGGACTTAGTTTTTTCTCTATTGTTTTCACATTTTGCACTTATAACGGAGATGTGGTCTTTCACCCTCCAAGAAATTGTCTCAACTCCTGTAATATCAAGCGAAATAGTGGATTTTGGCCCAACACAGATCCGACCACATGGTTTTTCACCTTTTTCGGATTTTCCACTTCAAAAATGCATTCTGTCATTTGTTGTTGTTTTTCATTGATTGTTTACGCGTCTGGTCCAACTCCAAACTAAGACGGTCTGATTCTCCGGACCGAAGAAAAACCGGGTGACCCGTAAAGAAAATAAAAAAAGAACTTAGTACTAGATATCGACAAAAGGAAGAGATTTAGATTGAAATGGAGGAAATGCACAAAATTTTACCAGTTAATTATAAGCAGGACGGTGCATTTCTCATGGATAAATCCCAAAGTTGCTTGCAGAAACTTTGTCTATTAGTTGAAGGAATAGATGAAGGTTGCTCTGAAAGGTGGGGAGAGCCAAGTGATGATCCATGATCCTCTATCTCGTACTTTTAATTCTAATACTGAAAAAAATATCAACAATTAATCAAACAACATCGTCATTGGAGGGCTCGGCGTCGGAGATTTTGTCGAAGGGCTAGGCTCGGTGGTAGGAAGTGTCGTCGGGGAGGAAGGAATGGGCGGTGGCAAGGGTTTGGGGAGGCCGATCGCGGGAGGGATAGGAGGATTAGGGTTTTCCATCGGGTGGGCTGCCACTGGTCAACCAAAGGAGGAGAAAAAAATAAGGGTCTGTTCAGCGGGACGGAAAAGGCTCTCTGGAATTGGCTTTGGGCCACAGTAAAGCCAAAACCTGTGTTCGGCGGGGCAGAATTGTAGCGGAATTGGTTTTGAGATAGAATCTGTCGGTTTTAACCCCACGCTAAAATCCCGAGCCCCCAATTCTTATCTCCGGAGGTAGGTTTTGGTGATTTCTCTCTCCCGATCGCAGCCGATGGAAGGCCTTCGTCCCCAAAACCAGCGAAATTCCTCTCCGATCATCCTCCTCCGCTTCTTCCGCCACAGGTATACCTCCTCCTCTTCTTCCTATTCTTCTATACTTCTTCACCATCTTCTTTCCTCCTTGTCCTCCTCCGTTCTTCTTCGAGATTAACTCAAAAGAAGCCTCTTCCTCCCCATCCATTGGATAGGTGCAAAGACAGAAAGGTAGAAGGCTGATCGCGAAGTCAGATCACGGAAGGAAGCACGTCGTCTATTTATATCCTCTCGCTCTTTCTCCGAAAGGCTGCGACTGTGAGCATCGTTCTCGGTGAGCTTCGCAGCTGACTTATGATTTTATTGTGGTATATATATATATATATAATTCTCTGACAGTTCTATATCAGTATGAGCAGTAAAGAAGAACAACAACCAGTACAGTATAAAAGCACAGTAAGAGGAGCTAAGTAAAACTAGTAAAGTAAAGCAACTACACTACCATCACAGATATACAACCTCATATTCGCTGGGTGGGACCAAGATTCCCCAAGGACACGGATTAAGTTAGTCTTAGGCTAGCTTTGCGCTGAAACCGGATCAGATAAGTAAGTATGCGAGAAGGTTCCCGCCCAGGGCATGCGAAAGGGCTTGCGCCTCGGGTCGGCGGGAGCCCTCCAGCCTTTGGCGTTGAGTGATGCTTCTCCACTCAAAGCCCCTTCAGTCTTTAGGTTCACACCCAGGGCAGGCGAAAGGGATTGCGCTTTAGGTCGGCGGGAGCCCATTAGCCCTCGACGTTGAGTGATGCTTCTCCACTCAACGCCCCTTCAGTCTTTTGGCTCCCGCCCGGGAAAGGCGGGAAGGCTCGCGCTCGAGAAAAATGGGGGGCCTACAATGATCAGCAGAAAGGCTCCCTCCATATGGGGTCCATGGGTGAAATTACTTGGATACCCTTAGGTCTGCATTTAGCTCCTCAGAACATCGGAGTTTGGCTATTGGCAGACCACTCCGGGGTATTTTTGTAATTTTAGAGCAGCGGAATTATGTTTTTTGCAAACTTGATATTAGAAATCTATAAATCGACCCGTAGAGTTCCTCAGAAAACAGGCTTCTCACATTTTCTAAAATCCTTCCAGTGCTTTCTGAGGAACTCCTAGCCCAACAATTGGCTTTAGAGGGGAAGTGCTCAAAGATCTTCCGGGTTAGAGGAGGGACCTCCCAGCTGAGGCTTAGGGTCAATTCTAGGTGCTCCGTCACCAGTCAGGGGTCAAGGTTTGGGAGAAGTAGGTGTTAGCTACACCCCAGGGTCCGAACTCTCGTTGAGGTCATTTTTTGGCTTCAACAACAAAAGCGTACCTTAACTTATATGAATGTCCATACAAAGATATAAGTTAAGGTTTCCGAAATAGTAACTCATCATATAAAAGAGCTCATATTAATTTATATGATGAGTATCTACAAGTGTGTATGCTATGTCATGCTATGAAATTCAATAATTATATAACTCACACACACAACTCTGTGCACAGACCTTTCATGCATCCCCACTTTTTGGAGGTAGCCAACCTCTCAGGTACCAACCGTTGTGGCTCACGGTGGTAGTAGAGCGGGTGTCTACACTCCTAGGTGGGAAGGCACACTACCAGGCCTAGACCTCTTGTGCGTCTCAATGCTAAGAACACAATAGTGGAGCCCCTGCGTACACTTACTAGAGACTACCGGTCTTCCATGGTCGGGTGCACTCTTAGGGGATATAGTCTTCCAGACCTTAGTATAAACACCATACCGGTCTCCCCAAAGGTCTACACTCTGTACTAGAGTCATCGTACTTCTATCGGTGTGCCAATTGGAACAGTACTTAGTGACCCACCACATAAACACAAATCAGGTATAACAATACCCTCTCGAGCCTCTAGGTCGCAGGACCAACCCGTCCTGATATTGACCAATAACCCGAGCCACCGGCTCGTAGGACCAACAAGCCGTGTATCACTCCAACCCACACATGGGTGATATCGCTATAACATTCCTTAATCCTATCAGACTTCTCTTGTCTAACCTCCGGATTACTTAGTGATTTATGGTTAACCTTGGACTTCTAGAGGTCTACCCTGTGAGGGGCTCGTGGCGGTACTAGGAACTATGATGGGTTGAACCTCATCATTCCCTTTCTCAAGGCACTTAGTAGAGTTATACTACCCTTAACCAAATCCACTCTCAGGGTTACTGAGTGTGTGACCTCTCCAAAATATTAATTGCTGAAAACACTAATTTTCCAAAAATGATAAATGCAGACCATGTCTTGTATGTGTGTATGAATAAAAATCCTCCAAATACTAGACCCTAGGCCCTATGATTAATTCCTGAGACCTATAATGACATTTTAGACTTAGTTCCAAGAATTTATAATTTTCTTAAAATAATCAGCAATTATTATAATTTTTTTTTCAAATTATTACTCCATGTGATTTTGAACATGAACTGTCACTTTATTTTATCAAATTAGCAAGATAAAATTATCATAATATCATCTTGAGTAATAATAGCTCTGGACCAAATTTCACATCTTTCCAATAATATTTGATATTTAATTTCTAATTATAAATATATGATCCACTAGGTCATGTTACACATGAAGTATTATAAATATTCATCAAATAATTTCAGAAAAATTACTGGAGGTTAAAAATTATAAATTATTATTTATTCCAAAAATGTATAATTTTATAACTCAATTTGAGCACAATTATCTCAATAATATAGAAGGGGCAAAAATGGTAATTATAACTTCAACCCTAAGATTCTGACTTTCAAAAATTTCATTTAATTTCTTCAATGTTTATCATACTAAATCATTATTATTGGCAATGTTTCATAATTTTTACAACTATTTTAGTCATTCTAATTTTACTAATACACTTGCGTAATAAAAATACTAATTGATTCATTTGCTAAGCAAATCAACTCCAAATATTCTAAACTCTCACGAGGAGGTGTACTTTCATTAAATAATTGTATGTATAAAATTTCACTAGATTTGACCAAGCCAATCTTGCTTAATTCACAAGATATACCTTTTTGGACATATGCACACCACTTCACATACAACATAAAAAATTGCAAGTGAGATTTGTTAGACCTGTTGTTCCCTCTGCGACGTCGATATAAGGGGCAAAACATCCCCCCCCCCCACGTCACGATCAAAAATTTGCCACCAGCACTGGCGCCCAGCAATGGCCCCTCAAACTAGCACGCAACGCCATACTCGCGGGCTTGTGCAAGGGGGATGTAAGAAGCAACCCGCTTACGCACTAACATAGCGCAAGAAGCAAGAGGGCATTTTGCGACGCGTTGCAAACATCATATAACAAGTAAAGGCGGTGCTCGAGCAATCAAACCGTGGGACTTGCAGTATAGGCGAATCAACGTAGAGCCTTTAAAGCCAACACCAAGTCATGTCAGCACACCACCGCTCCCGCAAAGCACCACAAACAAGGGGCAACCCGCTCAACTAGAGCTGTCACGGTTCCGATTTTACTAAAATCATGTACTGAACCACTAAGGTAACAGTTTTTCAAATTAGAACCAAAATCTTATTTGATTTGAGCGGTTCCGGTTCTGGTTCCGGTTCCAGCTTAATTTTTGGAACTGTCATGCCAACGGTTCCGGTTACGGTTCAACAAGAACCAAAACCAAACCAGCCACTGACGGTTCGGTCCGGTTCCATGCGGTTCGGTTCGGTTCCAACTAAAGCCAAAATCAAACTTGACGGAATGAAATAAAAGCGGATTGCAAAGAGTAAAACTAAAAACAACATCGAAATAGAAATAATTATGTTGCGCACTTCTCGACGGTCTTTTCCACGATCGGTGGGATAATATCAATCGTCTTTCTACGCATGTAGACTTACCACGATTTTTAGTTAGCTTGCGCACGTCTCATCGGCATACTCAACTGTAACAACCAGCTACAATTAGTTGTCTTTCATAATTAGTAATAAATATTAGTTGTATATATTCTATATTTTTTAAATAAAATATTTCAAAAAAAATATGCAAGAAAAATTGAAAATATATATATAACTGTATAAAAATCAAAAGTGTACTGGAAAAATTGGCTCCAAACCGCATCACTGTCAAACCATACCACACAGTTTTTATGCAGTGAAGTTTTGTTCGATCCAAAATCGACCCCCTTTAGTGTGATTGTGATTTGGGTTCAAACTGCAACAGCTTCACTCGTTATAGTAAGTATAAATATTATAGATAAATTATAAAATAATATGAATATAATAATAATAATAATAATAAACGGGTTGCGGTTCGGTTCTACTTCGGTCGGGTTCGGATCGGGTCAAAAAATCTTGAAACCACTTGAGACTTATATGTTGCGGTTCTCTTTCCAGCACCAGTCCGAATAATAAAATGTAAGAACCACCCCTGGATCAGTGTTGTTCACAGAACCAAAATTCAAACCGGAACCCGAATAATTTGTGAACGGTTCGATCTGGTTATTTGCGGTTCCGGTTTGGTTTGCGGTTTTTGGTTTTAAGTGACAGTTCTACGCTCAACGGAGAATCACCACCCTAAACCAAAGTGACCAAGCTTAAACATTTTCGAACTCGATGTTTCGTTGATCACGACTTGGAAAATTTCGGGGGCGTTTGATGACATTCCCCCTAAATTTTCTCAGTAAAACCGGGAGTATTTCAACCAAAGACATGAATGGAAGCCAATCGGTCAGTGCGCACCAAACTGCGCTCACCTAGAGCCCCAGAAATCACCCTGAAAGTCGGTGCAGACCCAAGCACAGCGCATGCGTGCACGTGCCCGCCCCCACCTAGCGCAGGCACGCTAGTGGCCACTGCCGCCCCTGGTCGCCACCGTCACAGGGCATGTTGCCGGAGCCACCCGGACCGCCGGGGGGGGGGGGGGCTCTCGTCATTTTGCTAAAATTGGTGATCCAGGTGACCGAAATGGAGCGATGTCATTCGACGACACAAATTCCGTCCCAACACAATTACCTACATATCCCTTCAGAAAACTATGAAAAGGCCATCAAGCTTTCATTTGAAGACATGCAACTCCAGAGACTAGAGAGAGTTCTGAGATTTTCTGGCAAGAACATGAGACTTAGATCGTTCCTCCACTCAGAATTCACTTCGATCCCTCGCTAGTGGGAAGACATCTTGAGACTCCGAGAACGCGGACGTTTCCTTCTCCAAAAGAGGGCTACCATCAAGGCTCTGGCTCAACGGGAGTGCTTCTATCGAGGTTCCGAGTACTTAGAGATTTTTACCACCGGAGCGCTTCCATTAAGGCTCTGAGGACTTAGTTTTTTCTCTATTGTTTTCACATTTTGCACTTATAACGAAGATGTGGCGTTTCACCCTCCAAGAAATTACCTCAACTCCTGTAATATCAAGCGAAATAGTGGATTTTGGCCCAACACAGATCCGACCACATGGTTTTCCATCTTTTTCGGATTTTCCACTTCAAAAATGCATTTTGTCATTTGTTGTTGTTTTTCATTGACTGTTTACGCGTCTGGTCCAACTCCAAACTAAGACGGTCTGATTCTCCGGACCAAAGAAAAACCGGGTGACCCGTAAAGAAAATAAAAAAAGAACTTAGTACTAAATATCGCCAAAAGGAAGAGATTTAGATTGAAATGGAGGAAATGCATAAAATTTTACCAGTTAATTATAAGCAGGGCAGTGCATTTCTCATGGATAAATCCCAAAGTTGCTTGCAGAAACTTGGCCTATTAGTTGAAGGAATAGATGAAGGTTGCTCTGAAAGGTGGGGAGAGCCAAGTGATGATCCATGATCCTCTATCTCATACTTTTAGTTCTAATACTGAAAAAAATATCAACAATTAATCAAACAACATCGTCATTGGAGGGCTCGGCGTCAGAGATTTTGTCGAAGGGCTAGGCTCGGTGGTAGGAAGCGTCGTCGGGGAGGAAGGAATGGGCGGTGGCGAGGGTTTGGGGAGGCCGATCGCGGGAGGGATAGGAGGATTAGGGTTTTCTATCGGGTGGGCTGCCACTGGTCAATCAAAGGAGGAGAAAAAAATAAGGTTCTGTTCGGCGGGACGGAAATGGCTTTCTGGAATTGGATTTGGGCCACAGTAAAGCCAAAACCTGTGTTCGGCGGGGCAGAATTGGAGCGGAATTGGTTTTGGGATAGAATCTGTCGGTTTTAACCCCACGCTAAAATCCCGAGCCCCCAATTCTTATCTCCGGAGATAGTTTTGGCGATTTCTCTCTCTCCCGATCGCAGCCGATGGAAGGCCTTCGTCCCCAAAACCAGCGAAATTCCTCCCCGATCATCCTCCTCTACTTCTTCCGCCACAGGTATACCTCCTCCTCTTCTTCCTATTCTTCTATACTTCTTCACCATCTTCTTTCCTCCTCGTCCTCCTCCATTCTTCTTCGAGATTAACTCAAAAGAAGCCTCTTCCTCCCCATCCATTGGATAGGTGCAAAGACAAAAAGGTGGAAGGCTGATCGCGAAGTCAAATCACGGAAGGAAGCACACCGTCCGTTTATATCCTCTCGCTCTTTCTCCGAAAGGCTGCGACTGTGAGCATCGTTCTCGGTGAGCTTCACAGCTGACTTATGATTTTATTGTGGTATATATATATATATATATATATATATATATATATATATATATATATATATATATATATATATATATATATATATATATATATATATTCTCTAGCAGTTCTATATCAGTATAAGCAGTAAAGAAGAACAACAACCAGTACAGTATAAAAGCACAGTAAGAGGAGCTAAGTAAAACTAGTAAAGTAAAGCAACTACACTACCATCACAGATGTACAACCTCATATCCGCTGGGTGGGACAAAGATGCCCCAAGGACACGGATTAAGCTAGTCTTAGGCTAGCTTTGCGCTGAAATCGGATCAGATAAGTAAGTAGGCGAGAAGGTTCCCGCCCAGGGCAGGCGAAAGGGCTCGCGCCTCGGGTCGGTGGGATCCCTCCAGCCCTTGGTGTAACACCCCGGATTTTTGATTGCGTACGCATGATGGGCGTTACGTTGGCTTTGACCGTTGTTCGAGCATGGTTTTTCCCGCGGGCTTGCGAGTGGCTGTTTTGGTAGCCGAGTTGCATGATTCCCCAGCAAACCGGAGTCCAAATTGGGGACTCGGTGAGGCCTCTTAGGGAATGTTTGCACTTTTTCGCGCCCGGGAAATGTTGCTCAAAGCGAGTTGCTGGTACAGGAAACAAAAAAGGGTAAAAAGTTCTTAAGGCAAAAATGGTCTAGGGTATCACAGAAACACTTTTCAAAACAAGGAAAAATGTTCGTTTTTGTGCGTGTCACGCCCCCCGACATGGGCGTGTCGGGGCGTGACCCTGGGCGTGACCTCCTTGACTCGACGAATTGTTCTTGCGACGAGTGGAGCTTGACGAATGGGGTACACGCCCCGTGACACGGGCGTGTCACGGGCCGTGTCCCGCAGTGTCGAGTATCGAGTGTCGAGTGACGAGTGTCGAGTGTCGAGTGTCGGATGTCGAGAGAGGGGACACGGCCTGTGACACGGGCGTGTCACAGGGCGTGTCAAGCTGTGTCGAGTGTCGACACTTTGTGTCGACGAGGTGTCGAGACACGGCCTACACGCCCTAGGTCACGGGCGTGACCGACCCGTCACGGGCATGTACCCGGCCGTGTACCGTGTGGATAAACTTGGATTTGCCGACTTTCTGCGCCGCTTAAGGTACACGCCCTGCGTCACGGGCGTGACACAGGGCGTGACCGGCCCGAAAATCGACTTTTTCCAGTTTTTTTGTGCCGTTCATTTCCTTGGTTCTGCATCTAACGGTCCAGCTCTGTTCTGGAGGAAATAAGGCCGAAACAGAGAGTTGTCCTTCTCATTTCACCTTCTCTTCATCTTCTTCCTCATTCCAAAAGAAACTCAAGGGAGCAAGGGCTAAAGCAAGGCAAGGAAAGAGAGGAGCAGCCGTCGCGGCATCGTCTTGGTTCAGGCAAGCGATGTTCTTCACCCTTGGCAATCTTCTTTCTTGTTTTTGATTGTGCAAAATAGCTAGTTTTTCTCTTTCACTTTTCCTAGCTTGTTCTTCTTGTTTTGGGTTCTTCCTCACTAGCCTTATTATGCTCTTGAATTTCCCTATGCTGAATGACTTCGATATTCCATGCTTAGTTTTGTTTAGTTATCAAGTCTATGCTAGGTTAATTCATGTAGTTCTCTTGTTCATGTGATTCATGTAGCGAAGTTGATTCATGTTCTTGTAGCCTTTCTAATTTATGTGATTCTTCCTTGATCAAAAGCATGTGATTCTTGTTCCAAACATGTGATTTATGTAATTAAGTTAATCAAACTCTATCATGTGATTCTTCTTTGATAAAAAGCATGTGATTCTTTTCATGTGATGAAGTTCATCAAACTCGACGTTGGCAATTGGTCGTCATGTGTGAGGATGAAGGAAGGGAAAGTGTGTTGCTTGTTGTGTTACGCTTATGTTCGTTTATGGTTAGTTTTGCGAGGCGAAATGTGAACCATGGCAGAAGCGTGTGTGTGCGGATTTGGTAAGGGGTGGTGTGGGTTAAGCCTTTGTGGCCACCGGGTTTGGATTTGTGGTGTAGAGCACCATTTTGCCCTGATTTGGGCGGGCTTTGATTGGTGCGTTCCACTTTAGGGCTGCCACCAAAAGACCCTTGTTGAATCGCATTTAACCGCTGCTTATGTTTCACCCGTATAGTTGTTTCTTGTACTCAGGATGATGGAATGGACATGTGTTTTGCCTTTTGCTCCTGCGGGTTGAGCAGGACTTGATGAAACTTGTACGCACTTGGTGCGTTTGGCATGTGTTTTGGTGCATTTTCCACTTGTTTTGTTCACTCTTTTTACTTATATGAAACATTGCTACGGGGTCGGTAAGCCCCTTCATGATATTGTATAATCATGCTGCTCTTCTTTTTATTGTATCTTCGAGAATTGCTGAGGTATTCTTTCTTGAATGCCTCAGGTGCAGGTTGTAGCCGGTTGAGCGGCTAGGTTTGTTGGTGGAGTTTCTTGTGAGCTAGCCGAGCTTACTTAGCGAGGTAGTTCTTTTCTTTATTGTACAGACATACATGTGCCCCAATGGGTTCGTGTCAGCTTGTTGGCGCCCATTGGTGGTTTTCTTTACTTGTGATATATGAATACTAGACTGCTAATGTGACTCATTTGGATGAGATGATGTCTTCTTGCTCTTGGGAAGAATTTATGGTAGGTTGCATTAGGTGTTTTTAAGCTAAACAAACCTATTATTGTATCCATGCATACCATGTTTTGGTTACCAAACACGTATTTTCCAAATGACGTAAACAAAGATGATTTCTTATAAGTAGTATCACTATAGACTGCATATAGGAGATCGTCATAAATAAACAAAGTATTTCCGCCGCGTACAAATACAGTTTTTGATACCTAAGGCCGAGGGATACGGCCATTAAATCCAAAGGTTTTCTTGTATTGAACTGTTGAATTTCAACTCATAAAGTAAGCGTCAAGGGTTGCCTGAGCGTGTGCAGTTATCCCCTGCACGACGTGGCATCATAACCCGTAGTTCCTCTTGCTCTGATACGAGGTACTCGTTGAGGAAATGCGGGTTGTGACAGTTGGTATCAGAGGGAGGTTTGCTTGACAATTGGTCGGGCAAACTTTCTTTTTGGTTGTCAGCATCATCTCATACACACACCGAGGTGCCATCAGTATGTCTTGGCCGAAGCACACACACTCCACGCATGGAATGACAAGAAGTATACGGGGCATATTATGTAGTATGGGATGCATAATATGTGGTTGTATATGGATCCACCATAGGGGCAACATGTGCGGGTTATGTAGTATGGGATGCATAACCTTACCACATGGATGCGACTAGCACGTTTTCTTTTCTTCGTTGCATGCAATGCTATGTAGTATGGGATGCATAGCATTGTGATACGTACGACCGCTCATGGCATGCATTAAGGCCTTTTCTAGATTGCATCACACAACACGCATAACATAACATTGCATGAGAACAACGTGCCAAGCTAAGATTTACATGATGACACCCGTACACTCATGGTTTTGGGTCAAATCAAGTCATGCATTCATCGGTTAGGCACAAGTTAGTGGGATGACGGTGAGTCATCTTTAGGCTAGGCATACCATCATTCTCAAACTCCCAGAGCAAGTTAGCAGTTGATGTTCATATTTCTATATGTATGGTCTGTACATAGCCGTTGTGTGTTTTGTTGGGTTTGAGTTTGACAAGAGTGAACGTGTTTATAGGATGTCGAAGCGTCCAGTGATAAGGCAAACTCCCCAATCCGAGGGCGAGTCTTCGGGCGCGCAGAATAATGCCCTGATGGATATTTTACGCCAAAGTAATGAAGCTTTGACGAGGCAGGTGCAGGAAGTGCAGTCCCAGCTCCAAGATATGTCGTCAGCGATGTCTGGGCTGGCACCAAGAGGGTAAGAGACTGTCCGATGCCCCACCATTTCCACTCCTTCCGTGGCAGTGCTACCCCTAGTTGTGGTTCCCCCTGTGATGACTTTTATCTTGCAGTTTCAGCGACTTGGACCACCGACTTATGATGGAAAAGCGAACTTTGTGATCTTGGATGATTGGGTGATCACGTTGGAAGAGATGTTTCTCTATGCTGGCATTACCGAGGACCAAAAGGTGATGCTTGCCGCCTATTAACTAAAAGGGCTGGCGAAAAGTTGGTGGTTTCGAGAAAAGGAAGGCCTAGGGGCGGAATGTTCGTGGGAAGCCTTCAAAGAAATATTACGGCGCAAGTTTCTACCGTCAGTTGAAAGGGACCGCCTGATGAATGACTTCTTGTACCTGAAGTAGAGGAAACTCACCGTTAGTGAGTATGAAATTGAGTTTAGCAAGCTAAGTCGGTTCGCTCCGAGCTTGGTGACGACGGAAGCTGACCGAGTAAAGAGATTTCTTGGCGGACTCCGCAGCGACGTACAGCAGTTCGTAAGTGCTTATGGAGCGACGAGTTACACCACTGTGGTTGAGGCTGCTTTGAAGGTTGAAGCGATAGAAAACGCAAAACAAAGAGTACAACTGATGAGGAAGGATAAGAGGAAGCTGGTGGGAGGGAAAAGCTCCCAAGACTCAGACGTAAGAAAGAGGAACAAGGAGATGTGTACCTTCTGTGGCCGGTCAGGCCACCCATTTGAGAAATGTTTCAAGCGATTGGGGATGCAGAAGAAGGAGCAGGTGCACGCCATTCAGAGTGCACCAACCAGAGACTTGGAGTGTACAGCTTGTGGGGGAAGAGGTCATGATATGAGCCGCTGCTGGGTCAAGGACAAGGTGTGCTTCCAGTGTGGCAAATAGGGACATCTCAAGGCAAGGTGCCCACAAAACTAGCCTGTGCTGCAGCCAATGCCACTCCAGGCTTTGCCTCCGCCTCCGCGTTTGGACAAAGGAAAAGGGAAGGTAAATGTGATTTCCTCAGAGGAAGCTCAGATGTCACCCCAGGTTATCTCAGGTTCGATTCATTCTTCTGGTTCACGTTTTGTTTATGCCTCTTATGTGTAGTGCTTAGCGACATATGTACCCTTATAGGAAACTTTAAGGTAAAGAACCGTTGGGCGCGTGTTCTCTTCGATTCTGGTGCGACCCATTCATTTGTGGCTCAAACCTTTCTGGATCGGTATCATTTGACACCAGATCGAGTGGGGAATGCCTTTTTGGTGAAGTTTCCTTCCGGTGCTTCTGTGGTAGCAGATTGGGGTCTTCTTGATTGTCCCATTTTGTTGGGAGATTTCTTAGCGAAGGCTGATTTCAAGGTGATCGATTTGGCGGATTTTGACGTCATTCTGGGCATGGACTGGTTATCCTGCTATGATGCCGTCATCCAGTGCAAAGGGAAGCGCTTGGATTTTATCAAGGACAATGGTCAGCCGGGAAGTGTTTATGGTGGTTCATGCCAGGATACTCCAGGGATTACGGCGGTATGTGTTCGGACGTTGTTTGTTTCCGACTGTTTTGCTTGTCTAGTCTCAGTTGTGGGGACTAGTGCTGTTTTGCCGCGTTTGGAGGAGATTCCTGTTGTGCGTGAATTCTTAGATGTTTTTCCTACTGATCTTCCTGGTCTTCCCCCTGATCGTGATGTCGAGTTCGTTATTAATTTGGAACCAGGTACGCGGCCTATTGTGAAAGCGCCGTACAGAATGGCCCCGCGTGAGCTATCAGAGTTGCGTACCCAGTTGGATGACTTATTGGCAAAAGGGTTTATCAGGCCGAGTTCATCACCTTGGGGTGCACCGGTGTTATTTGTGAAGAAGAAAGATGGGTCGATGCGTCTTTGCATCGATTACCGGGAATTGAACAAGGTGACGATTAAAAACAAGTACCCACTGCCAAGAATCGATGATTTGTTTGATCAACTGCGTGGCAGTTCAGTATTCTCGAAGATTGATCTCCACTCGGGCTATCATCAGCTCAAGGTCCGGGAGTCGGATATTCCGCGGACTGCATTTCGATCAAGGCATGGTCATTTTGAATTTCTGGTGATGTCGTTTGGTTTGACTAACGCACCATCAGCCTTTATGGATATGATGAACAGGGTGTTCAAGGACTATTTGGATAAGTTTGTGGTAGTTTTTATTGATGACGTTCTTATCTACTCCCGTAGTGCTGCGGAGCATGAACAGCATCTGCGATTGGTATTGGCCACTTTGCGAGACCAACGGTTATTTGCCAAGCTAAGCAAATGCGAGTTTTGGTTGCCTCAAGTTGCCTTTCTGGGTCATGTCATTAATCACCATGGAATTTCAGTGGATCCCGAAAAGATTGCTGCAGTCATGGAATGGAGAAGACCGGAGACACCCAAGGAGATTCGAAGCTTCTTGGGATTGGCCGGCTATTATCGCAGATTTGTCGAAGGTTTTGCTACGTTGGCTGCACCTTTGACTCGCTTAACCCAGAATAATGTGGCATTTGAGTGGAATGACAAGTGTGAGGCCTCATTCCTGGAACTCAAGAATAGGTTATGTACCGCTCCTGTGTTGATCTTGCCGACAGAAGGGATAGATTATGACGTTTTTGTGGATGCGTCGCACGTTGGACTTGGATGTGTTTTAATGCAAGACAAAAAGGTGATTGCGTATGGGTCTCGGCAGTTGAAAAGTCATGAAAAGAACTACCCAACGCATGATTTGGAGTTCGCAGCAGTGATATTTGCATTGAAGTTGTGGAGACACTTACTTTATGGTGCGCAGTGTAAAATTTTTACGGATCATAAATGTTTGAAGTACGTCTTCACGCAAAAAGAACTTAATCTGCGCCAACGGCGATGGCTTGAATATGTAGCTGATTATGATGTGGACATTCAGTATCATCCGGGGAAAGCGATTGTTGTGGCCGATGCGTTGAGTCGGAAGACGGGGAAATTATTTCATCTTTCAGTCGACCGTCTTGTGGAGGAATTTCTATTGATGGATATTTCCGTGAGAAAATATGACCCGCAAAGTCATTCGATGGTAGAAGAACCTTCATGGCTGGTGCTTGCAAGACAACATCAAAAAGATGATCCTGATCTTTTACATTTGTTTCTTCGAACAGAAAAGCGTGAATTACCAGATTTTTCTATTGATGAGGGGGGCACGTTAAAGTATCGTGGTCGGTTTTGTATTCTCGCAGTTGGAGACATTCGCGAGATGGTGTGTCGGGAAGCACATGGCTCAAGTATGGCCTACCATCCAGGCTCAACAAAAATGTATCATGATTTGAAACAAATTGTCTGGTGGTATGGAATGAAAAGAGATATAACACAATTTGTATCTGAATGTCATACCTGCAAGCGGGTGAAAGCTGATCATGGAAGGCCTGGTGGCAAGTTGACACCATTGGAAATTCCAACCTGGAAGTGGGAAAGCATCTCCATGGATTTTATTACAGGTTTACCACGATCTCCACGAGGACATGACTCTGTGTGGGTGGTCGTGGATAGGTTGACCAAGTGTGCTCATTTCATACCGTTTAAGGTCAACTACCCGATGAAGACAATAGCGGAGCTATATTTGAACGAGATCATCCGACTGCATGGTGTGCCAGTCAATATCATCTCAGACAGGGATTCCCGATTTACTTCTCGTTTCTGGAAGAGTCTACAAGAGGGTTTGGGAACGGATTTGCGGTATTCCACTGCTTACCACCCTCAGACGAATGGCCAAACAGAACGAGTAAATCAAATTGTAGAAGATATGATTCGATGCTATATTCTTGAGTATGGCGGAGCATGGGATGAACGTTTGCAGCTTATGGAATTCGCATATAATAACAGCTATCAAGAAAGCTTGCAAATGGCTCCGTTTGAAGCTTTATATGGGCGTCGATGTCGGACTCCCCTCTTTTGGACTGAGGTTGGCGAGCGTCCTTTGTTGGGCCCAGAGGCGCTCGAGGACATGGAAGTTGTTGTATGACTTATTCGGGAGAAGCTCCGAATCGCCCAAGAGCGATATGAAAAGTATGCCAACCGACGAAGGTCGGAATTAGAGTTTGCGGTGGGGGATTCCGTTTTCTTGAAAGTCTCCCCAATGGTTGGGATTAAAAGGTTTGGAAAAGAGCGCAAATTAGACCCAAGATTTGTGGGTCCCTTCAAGATTCTTGCGCGAGTTGGTGCATCCGCTTACAAGGTAGAATTACCCGTGAACTTTCCTGGTGTTCACGACGTGTTTCATGTCAGCCAACTTCGCAAGTGTGTGCGACATGACACGCAAGTGTTGGACGTGGTGCCGCCATTGGCGCCAAACCTTTCTTATGTGGAGATGCCCATCCGAATATTGGACTCCCAAGATCGCGTGTTGCGGAAAAGAAGATTCCTATGGTCAAGGTGCTATGGAAAAATCAGAATGTGGAAAGCGCGACGTGGGAGCTCGAGTCAACGATGAGGGCGGCTCACCCTCATTTATTCCCGTAAAGAAGCTGGTATGTGAATTGATTTTTGGTTGCCTTCGTGTTTTTGGTTTGCTACCTCATTTGATTTCTATCACAATGATTGAAAAGTTTCGAGGCGAAACTTTTTGTTAGGGGGAGTGATTGTAACACCCCGGATTTTTGATTGCGTACGCATGATGTGCGTTACGTTGGCTTTGACCGTTGTTCGAGCATGGTTTTTCCCGCGGGCTTGCGAGTGGCTGTTTCGGTAGCCGAGTTGCATGATTCCCCAGCAAACCGGAGTCCAAATTGGGGACTCGGTGAGGCATCTTAGGGAATATTTGCACTTTTTTGCGCCCGGGAAATGTTGCTCAAAGCGAGTTGCTGGTACAGGAAACAAAAAAGGGTAAAAAGTTCTTAAGCCAAAAATGGTCTAGGGCATCACAGAAACACTTTTCAAAACAGGAAAAAATGGTCGTTTTTGTGCGTGTCACGCCCCCCGACACGGGCGTGTCGGGGCGTGACCCAGGGCGTGACCTGGGCATGACCTCCTTGACTCGACGAATTGTTCTTGCATCGAGTGGAGCTCGACGAATGGGGTACACGCCCCGTGACACGGGCGTGTCACGGGCCGTGTCCCGCAGTGTCGAGTGTCGAGTGTCGAGTGTCGGATGTCGAGAGAGGGGATACGGCCTGTGACACGGGCGTGTCACAGGGCGTGTCAAGCTGTGTCGAGTGTCGACACTTTGTGTCGATGAGGTGTCGAGACACGGCCTACACGCCCTAGGTCACGGGCGTGACCGACCCGTCACGGGCGTGTACCCGGCCGTGTACCGTGTGGATAAACTTGGATTTGCCGACTTTCTGCGCCGCTTAAGGTACACGCCCTGCGTCACGGGCGTGACACAGGGCGTGACCGGCCCGAAAATTGACTTTTTCCAGTTTTTTTGTGCCATTCATTTCCTTGGTTCTGCATCTAACGATCCAGCTCTGTTCTGGAGGAAATAAGGCCGAAATAGAGAGTTGTCCTTCTCATTTCACCTTCTCTTCATCTTCTTCCTCATTCCAAAAGAAACTCAAGGGAGCAAGGGCTAAAGCAAGGCAAGGAAAGAGAGGAGCAGCCGTCGCGGCATCGTCTCGGTTCAGGCAAGCGGTGTTCTTCACCCTTGCCAATCTTCTTTCTTGTTTTTGATTGTGCAAAATAGCTAGTTTTTCTCTTTCACTTTTCCTAGCTTGTTCTTCTTATTTTGGGTTCTTCCTCACTAGCCTTATTATGCTCTTGAATTTCCCTATGCTGAATGACTTCGATCTTCCATGCTTAGTTTTGTTTAGTTATCAAGTCTATGCTAGGTTAATTCATGTAGTTCTCTTGTTCATGTGATTCATGTAGCGAAGTTGATTCATGTTCCGGTAGCCTTTCTAATTTATGTGATTCTTCCTTGATCAAAAGCATGTGATTCTTGTTCCAAACATGTGAGTTATGTAATTAAGTTAATCAAACTCTATCATGTGATTCTTCTTTGATAAAAAGCACGTGATTCTTTTCATGTGATGAAGTTCATCAAACTCGACGTTGGCAATTGGTCGTCATGTGTGAGGATGAAGGAAGGGAAAGTGTGTTGCTTGTGGTGTTACGCTTAGGTTCGTTTATGGTGAGTTTTGCGAGGCGAAATGTGAACCATGGCAGAAGCGTGTGTGTGCGGATTTGGTAAGGGGTGGTGTGGGTTAAGCCTTTGTGGCCACCAGGTTTGGATTTGTGGTGTAGAGCACCATTTTGCCCCGATTTGGGCGGGCTTTGATTGGTGTGCTCCACTTTAGGGTTGCCACCAAAAGACCCTTGCTGAATCGCATTTAACTGCTGCTTATGTTTCACTCGTATAGTTGTTTCTTGTACTCAGGATGATGGAATGGGCATGTGTTTTGCCTTTTGCTCCTGCGGGTTGAGCATGACTTGATGAAACTTGTACGCACTTGGTGCGTTTGACATGTGTTTTGGTGCGTTTTCCACTTGTTTTGTTCACTCTTTTTACTTATATGAAACATTGCTACGGGGTCGGTAAGCCCCTTCATGATATTGTATAATCATGCTGCTCTTCTTTTTATTGTATCTTCGAGGATTGCTGAGGTATTCTTTCTTGAATACCTCAGGTGCAGGTTGTAGCCGGTTGAGCGGCTAGGTTTGTTGGTGGAGTTTCTTGGGAGCTAGCCGAGCTTACTTAGCGAGGTAGTTCTTTTCTTTGTTGTACAGACATACATGTGCCCCAATGGGTTCGTGTCAGCTTGTTGGCGCCCATTGGTGGTTTTCTTTACTTGTGATATATGAATACTAGACTGCTAATGTGACTCATTTGGATGAGATGATGTCTTCTTGCTCTTGGGAAGAATTTATGGTAGGTTGCATTAGGTATTTTTAAGCTAAACAAGCCTATTATTGTATCCATGCATACCATGTTTTGGTTACCAAACACGTATTTTCCAAATGACGTAAACAAAGATGATTTCTTATAAGTAGTATCACTATAGACTGCATATAGGAGATCGTCATAAATAAACAAAGTATTTCCGCCACGTACAAATACAGTTTTTGATACCTAAAGCCGAGGGATACGGCCATTAAATCCAAAGGTTTTCTTGCATTGAACTGTTGAATTTCAACTCATAAAGTAAGCGTCAAGGGTTGCCTGAGCGTGTGCAGTTATCCACTGCACGACGTGGCATCATAACCCGTAGTTCCTCTTGTTCTGATACGAGGTACTCGTTGAGGAAATGCGGGTTGTGACACTTGGCGTTGAGTGATACTTATCCACTCAACGCCCCTTCTGTCTTTAGGTTCACGCCCAGGGCAGGCGAAAGGGCTTGCGCTTCGGGTCGGCGGGAGCCCATTAGCCCTCGACGTTGAGTGATTCTTCTCCACTCAACGCCCCTTCAGTCTTTTGGCTCCCGCCCGGGAAAGGCGGGAAGGCTCGCGCTCGAGAAAAATGAGGGGCCTACAATGATCAGCAGAAAGGCTCCCTCCATGTGGGGTCCATGGGTGAAATTACTTGGACACCCCTAGGTCTGCATTTAGCTCCTCAGAACATCGGAGTTTGGCTATTGGCAGACCAATCCGGGGTATTTTTGTAATTTTAGAGCAGCAGAATTATGTTTTTTGCAAACTAGATATTAGAAATCTATAAATCGACCCGTAGAGTTCCTCAGAAAATAGGCTTCTCACATTTTCTAAAATCCTTCGAGTGCTTTCTGAGGAACTCCTAGCCCAACAATTGGCTTTAGAGTGGAAGCGCTCAAGGATCTTCCGGGTTAGAGGACGGACCTCCCAGCTGAGGCTTAGGGTCAATTCTAGGTGCTCCGTCACCAATCAGGGGTCAAGGTTTGGGAGAAGTAGGTGTTAGCTACACCCCAGGGTCCGAACTCTCGTTGAGCCCAATTTTTGGCTTCAACAACAGAAGCGTACCTTAACTTATAGGAATGTCCATACAAAGATATAAGATAAGGATTCCGAAATAGTAACTCATCATATAAAAGAGCTCATATTAATTTATATGATGAGTATCTACAAGTGTGTATGTTATGTCATGCTATGAAATTCAATAATTATATAACTCACACACACAACTCTGTGCACAGACCTTTCATGCATCCCCACTTTTTGGAGGTAGCCAACCTCTTAGGTACCAACCGTTGTGGCTCACGGTGGTAGTGGAGCGGGTGTCTACACTCCTAAGTGGGCAGGCACACTACCAGGCCTAGACCTTTTGTGCGTCTTAACGCTAAGAACACAACAGTGGAGCCCCTGCGTACACTTACTGGAGACTACCAGTCTTCCATGGTCGGGTGCACTCTTAGGGGATATAGTCTTCCAAACCTCAGTATAAACACCCTACTGGTCTCCCCAAAGGTCTACACTTCGTACTAGAGTCATCGTACTTCTATCGGTGTGCCAATTGGAACAGTACTTAGTGACCCACCACATAAACACAGATCAGGTATAACAATACCTTCTCGAGCCTCCACGTCGCAGGACCAACCCGTCCTGATATCGACCAATAACCCGAGCCACCGGCTCGTAGGACCAACAAGCCGTGTATCACTCCAACCCACACATGGGTGAGATCGCTATAACATTCCTTAATCCTATCAGACTTCTCTTGTCTAACCTCCGGATTACTTAGTGATTTATGGTTATCCTTGAACTTCCAGAGGTCTACCCTGTGAGGGTGCTCGTGGCGGTACTAGGAACTATGATGGGTTGAACCTCATCATTCCCTTTCTCAAGACACTTAGTAGAGTTATACTACCCTTAACCAAATCCACTCTCAGGGTTACTGAGTGTGTGACCTCTCCAAAATATTAACTGCTGAAAACACTAATTTTCCAAAAATGCTAAATGCAGACCATGTCATGTATGTGTGTATGAATAAAAATCCTCCAAATACTAGACCCTAGGCCCTATGATTAATTCCTGAGACCTATAATGACATTTTAGACTTAGTTCCAAGAATTTATAATTTTCTTAAAATAATCAGCAATTATTATAATTTTTTTTCAAATTATTACTACATGTGATTTTGAACATGAACTTTCACTTTATTTTATCAAACTAGCAAGATAAAATTATCATAATATCATCTTGAGTAATAATAGCTCTGGACCAAATTTCACATCATTCCAATAATATTTGATATTTAATTTCTAATTACAAATATATGATCCACTAGGTCATGTTACACATGAAGTATTATAAATATTCATCAAATAATTTCAGAAAAATTACTGGAGGTTAAAAATTATAAATAATTATTTATTCCAAAAATGTATAATTTTATAACTCAATTTGAGCATAATTATCTCAATAATATAGAAGGGGCAAAATGGTAATTATAACTTCAACCCTAAGATTCTGACTTTCAAAAATTTCATTTAATTTCTTCAATGTTTATCGTACTAAATCATTATTATTGGCAAGGTTTCATAATTTTTACAACTATTTTAATCATTCTAATTTTACTAATACACTTGCGTAATAAAAATACTAAATAATTCATTTGCTAAGCAAATCAACTCCAAATATTTTAAACTCTCACGAGGAGGTGTACTTTCATTAAATAATTGTATGTATAAAATTTCACTAGATTTGACCAAGCCAATCTTGCTTAATTCACAAGATATACCTTTTTGGATATATGCACACCACTTCACATACAACATAACAAATTGCAAGTGAGATTCACCATCCTACATGGGTCCAAAGGAACTGAAATTTTTGTCAGAGTCTTATACCTCACTAATGACCCTCTCACCAAAATTTGGGATTAGAATAATAATTATTATTCAAAATATTTCATTTATATGAAAAATCACATTTTCCCTAAAACCATAGAAAAATATTGTCCAAAAATTCCCATTTTTATACTGTAAGTATATCTATGGTATATTCTTACATGTCCCAAATTTAAAGTCAATCCCCTTGGCCATTAATATTTATTAAGTAAATAGTGATTGCCATATCCTAAGGCCCAGTCTCACAAGAATTGTCGTACATAAAGTTACAGTGCTCCAAATGATTTGATTTCAATTTCTAATAAAATCAGACTTACATGGATACCTTTTTCATGTTTGACACTTTTCATTGTTCAGCCTCTAAAGGCCTCATTTGTCAGCATCAAAAAGTGCATATTAGAGGGGGCAAAATATATATAATAATTAATATTAATCCAAATCAACGGTGGTGATTTCGTCTTCCTCCTCTAGCCAAGGGACGGGATCCAACCAACTTGTAGCTTTTCTATAGTCATTTTTTGGCCATTCAGCGACTTCCCCGGCCGGCCACCGCCACCACCACCTCCGTTGAGGTGGTGGTTATCGCCCTGCGATGGTTTGGCCGCTGGAAGTCGTGGTTTCCGGCGAACCCGCCACCATGGAAATTTACAAAAATCTCCATTTTTCTCACATTGGATCGGGCTCTGTTGAGCCCGATTTCTCTCCTATTGGATCTAGGATACTAGCAAAAGGGGATAGGAGGAGAAGCATGCCAGATTTCGGGCTTGAATGCGGCTACTCCGGCAAGTGGCCATGGTTTTTGACGTTTCTGGCGAACCTCTCACGATCTCGATTCTCCACCAAAAGCTTTGATGTAAGAATCAATTTTGACTGCTAAGGAGCTTCTGAAGGTGATGAAAGGATCAAATTGAGCTTTGGGGGTCTCTATATAGGAAATCCAAGTTATGAGGGTTATGGTCATGGCCATTAAAGGCCCTCCTTAATGGTGGCCAACCTATAACTATTGGAAACCTCCTCCTCTTCATTAGGGAAGATGAAAGGAGGGGTTGGGGAAGAAGAAGGGAGTGCCACTTGGCCTCCCTCCATTATTTCCCCTCCAAATGAATCTTCGCTCCTATTTACCCCTATTAAATCCTCTAATTAAAATAATAAAATAGATTAAATATATCTGAAAATTTAGTGGGCCTTAGTATGGGCCTTGGGCAAGGCCTGAGCCCACTTGAATTGGCTTGTGCTCTCATTTAGCCTTTAAGGTTAATTTGACCATGGTTGACCTTATGGTTGACTTGTGTACATTGAGGGTGCACAGAGCAGTTTCCCTAAGTTCAAGCTGAGTTAGGGTCACACTAGGGCCTTCATGCACCACTCAAGCCCTAACCCTAACTTTAGGGGACCTAGAAGCGCGAGGGATGTTACAAAATGGATAATGTGTTTTTGGTGATCCTTAACGAATGACGGTTTAACTCATGCATTTACAACCGCCGCCACCGTGCCAAATGGAGCCTAAGTAACATGTAGTAAAGATCAACTCGGGCCAAACGTCAAGTCAATATCATAACTCGAAATTTAAGAAAATACAACATACTTTCTCATGTAGAGTGTTGTTCATTTGTTCTGCAACACCATTCTGTTGGGGTTTATCTTGAATAGTTGTGTCTTGCAATCGCTTGATTTCCACATCACCGGGCATGTTGATTTATTGGTTTTGATCCGGATCTGAACTGGATCCGGATCCAGTTCCTTTTATTTTATTTTTAGATCTTATCTTTAGATCTAGGGCTTTATTTCCCATTAGAGCCGCCTGGATTGACCCCTGATAGAATCACGGGAGGAGGAAGCCCGTTGTCCCTCTTCTTCCCGTTCACGAAGAGCCAGTCGCGCCTCCCCCGTTCGTGAGAGATACACCTTCCTATTTGTGGGCGTAAGAGTCGTTGGTCGCTCCTGTCCACAGGAAGGAGGACGTCGCCTCTTACCCTGATCTTGGGAAGAGGAGGTGCGTTGCTGGTCTTGGAGTTCATACCCACCGGTGTCGGTGGCATGGCTGTTGTGGAGGAGGAAGAGCCATCCAGATCTTGGGGTGTTGATTGAGGAAGAGGGAGTTGTCATCGTCTTGGGCTCGGCTAGGTTTATTTGTTGGAGACGGTGGTGTTACGGTGTGGGCTTGGTGTTGGAGGCGTGCTAACGTGCAGTTGGCCTCGACCGAGTTTCTCTCCGGTGGTGGCTGCGGGTTGGTCTTCGTCCGACGACGAAGGTTCATGTGTGGACCTTATGCATTCATTGTTCAACGGACTGCAGTAAGTATTGTTCTATCTCAGCACGTGGAGGTTTCTGACTCCACGTGTGAAGCCCTTTATCGGATCCTGTATTTTTTCTTATAATGTTGTATGTATTAATATATATATATATATATATATATATATATATATATATATATATATATATATATATATATATATTATCTTTATCTTTATCTTTATCATACAAAGAAGTAGTTTGGATTGCATCTACGCCGTTAAATAGAGCCTAAAAGTTCAAAGGTTTAGGCTCTGTTTGGTTGGGCTGTTGCTGATGGAAAGCTGCTGATGAACTGTTGCTGATAGAAAAAGTGCTGATTCTAGAAAACAGAGTTTTGTTAAAAAGTTGTTTGGATACAAAACGGAGTTTTGAGTGAAATTTTTTTCCTAATAAAAAAAACTGTTTGGGTCAAATTTGGAAATGTTATGCAATTTCCTGAATGCAAAATGTTTTCTAATGCAAATGTTAAGCAATTTCGTTCATCCTGAATTTTCCTGTAATTTTCAGATCTGAAACAAACTGTAATCAGTGAGCTAGAAAGTAGTAATTTGAAGTGCTTCATGATTTAAAATTCGTTCCAAATCTGCTGCAGCTAATCTAGTATTCGAATTCTCATGAATCTGTGGTTGATTTAAATCCGTACCTCTGTTTCACTTCCACATCTCATGAATGTTCAATGCATACAAGCTAAATAGAAAATTTATTTCAAAAAAATTACTCCAGATCGGAGCAAGGAGGATCTAATAGAGATTAGTGAAAACTCTAGAAATATTGTTGAGACTACAGATCGGCAAGCAGACTATGAAAATTGTGTATAACAGCTAGCAGATTGTCGAGTCCAACGAATTACAGATCCCGATCAAGGATGAGAGAAATACCAAATCAAATCAAAACAGAAAGCAAATCCGTATCAAGAGAGAAAGAGATCGAGTGAGAGAGGACCATGAGAATTCGGAATGCAGGGCGAGGAAGGAGATACGAGGCGAGGTGCGTGAGGAGAGCGATCTTCCCCTCTTTCTCGTCGCGCTCCGCTCATCGTGAGGATCTCGAGCTCTCGACGGCTCTTCCTTTCCTCTTGGATGGGATCACAGATTCACCCTGAGGATTTCGAGCTCTCCTCATCGTCGTGCTCCGCTCGAGCTCTAGGGTTGCGGGAGAACGCAAAGGTTGCGGCTGAACGCAACATTTTACAGCGGATCGTGATCAATACGAAGCCGCGGAATTTTAGAACCGGCGGTTCTTGAAACAGCAACGCCAAACATAACTTATGCGTAAAATTGAGGTGCGGTTCAAACGCACCGTAGGCAAAAAGCCCAACCAAACGCTACCTTAATCTCCATAGTCTATTATTTTTGAATTAAAAAAGCTGAAAAAATATAGAGCACATAAACCTACAGACTACAGTTGGCGAGAGAGCGGGAAGTAGAGAGAGGGAGGGAGAGAGAGGGGAGAGAGAGGGGAGAGAGGGGCGGGAGAGAGTTGAAATAGGAGAGAGAGAAATTATATTGCAATATTATAATATTATAGAAATAGGAGAGAAGGAGAGAGAAAGAGAGAAGAGAGAGAGATTAATTTTTGTATGTCAAAACTCAAAACGTATATTTTTTCAAAATTAAAATGATAATATATATATATATATCTATACCATATTATAAAGAAATATGGAGGTCTGCAAATAGCATGAGTTCGAAATTCACAGAAAATATTTCGACCGTCCGATCTTGATGCATCATTCAGCAGTCGTCCGATCAAACCAATCCTCTCTCCAGACTTTTTTATAGGCTTCCTAAACCTACTCTAGGACAGTCCTAAACCTATGCGAAGTTTTTAAAATTAGGTTAACAAAATAAAATAGATGAACCGCAAAGGCCCACCCGCAAGCCCACTAAGCCCGCTGGCCTCAAAGATACAAGGCCAGCTAACGGATGTGACACAACACAGCGCGTGACTAAACACCCGCCGTGTTTTAAACACCCGCCAGGTATAGATATTATAATATTATAATTATTATTAATACTTTATAATATTATAATATTATAATTATTATAAGTACAGGCGGGTGAACAGGCGCACGTGCCTGTCACCCGCCTGTATATATTTTATATTATAATTATTTTAATTATATATTATATATATTAATATATTATTAATTATATAATATAATATTATAAATACAGGCGGGTGAACAGGCGCACGCCACTGTTCACCCGCCTGTTTATATATTTTATATTCTAATTATTATATTATATATATTAATATATTATTAATATTATAATATTATATTATAAATACAAACAGTGGGGGCGGGCTTCGCCCGCTGTTCGCTCGCCGGAGGCGTGGGAAGCCCGCCGGGTTGGGGGGCGGGCGAAGCCCGCCGTCCGCCGTCGCTGGCCGGGTACTGTGGCGCGTGACCATCGGGCCGGAGGCCCGTGCCTGTCACTCGTATATATATATATATATATATATATATATATATATATATATATATATATATATATATATATATATATATATATATATATATATATATATACTGCATGATTGGTTGTTTATCAGCATTTTTGTCGTTCATTATATTACATGTGTTTCTTATTTACCATGTGTTGATTATAACTATACTTGTGGGTGACGTACTCTGACCCCTAACAAGTGGTATCAGAGGGAGGTGCATAGGTATTTGATTGGACGTTCTGATTTAGATTTGGGTCAACGGTAGGTGACGATATTGGACCGCTTCCTACCTTCCAAAATCTGATTAGTGAATTAATCAGGTCTCCTAGAAGTGCTAAGGGCAGCTATGGTAGGGAAGAACGTAGTGCTGATCAGATATTCAGTGGAGAAGTTTGACGACAACAAGAATTTCCGCATATGGCAAATTTGGGTCAAAGACATGCTTGTTGAGCAGGAATTGATGCAAGTGCTGCGAGGGCGTGATGCTTTGTCTGATCCAGTTATTGGTATATGGTGGTCGGACGGTCTGGCGGTCTGACCCCGGAGGCTTGAAGACCGCACAGTCTGGCGGTTTCTCTCAAGCAATTTGGTAGCCGAGGTGTTGCTGGTTGGAGACCGGGCGGTCTGGCGGTTTGACGCAAGCGACTTAGATACCAGACGTTCTAGCAGTCTCCTCTAGTGGCATGCCTTCTCTTTATTGTTGTTGTCGGACGGTTAGCCTATTCGTCTAACCGCGTGGCTTGTGCGGCCTATTTTTGTATAGCCGCTTGTACCTGTAATTATTTGTCTCACATTGCTTATTTGTAATCTCTTCCCTCTCCTCCATTCTATAAAAGAAAGGATATACCTTTGTAATACTTACTTTTTTGGATAATAAATATTCTGTTATTCTAAATTTCTGTCTATTTTTTCTTGTTCGCACATGATATCAGTGGAATCGATCTTTTCCACCTGATTCTGTGAGCTTCTTCTGTACGCGTGGTTTGCCCTTTCTTCTCGCGGCTTGTTCATGCAGCTTCCTTTCCACTTGCGGCCTGTTCTCTTCCCTCTGTGTGCGCGGACTCTCTGATTGATCTCCCTCCCTATTCGCGACCTGTCTTCGTGGTCTCTATGCTCCCTGCTCTCTCTTGCTTTCCAGCGGACTCTTCTTTGTTCTCGTGGTTTTTCTGCTCGCAACCTGTTTTTTGCGACCTCCCTTTTCACCCCGTGATCCCCTCCGATTCGGGCGGCTTCTTTTCTATTTGCATGTCCTTGTTTCTGCCCGCGCGCCCTCTTTTTTTCCCTCTCTCTTCCTCACCGATTGATGTTCTCTGATTGTTGAGACTTGCTCGCTTCCGTTGCTCGTTGTCATCTGCCTCAGTCCGTCGCGGTCTCTTTTGTTCCTGTTTGGCCACAGTCCTCTCTTCTCTTCTATGGCTCTCTCCGATACGGTTGATCGTTGTTGGATGAAACATCCATATCTTTGCCCCTCTGGGGACACTTCCACCTCTTCTTTGAAGCAGTCCGCCTTAGAGGTCACGTCTTCAGGTAGTGCCCACGTTGTTACTCAAGGTAAATGACTGATAGACTCTGGTGCTACCAATCATATGACTGGCAATCTAGTGTTTTCCTCTCTTAGAAACACATGATCAGTTTCCCCCGGTCTTTATTGCGGATGGCTCTCCCTCACCGGTCAATGGGACGGGAGTGGTTCAAGTCACAATGTCTCTTCACTTGGCGGATACTCTCTACGTGTCCAAGTTTCCTTGCAATTTATTATATGTTACTTCTCTTTGCAAGCAACTACAGTGTTCCATCACATTCACTCATAATTCTTGTTCTTTTCAGGATCCGGGCTCCCAACAGACGATTGCTACTGGGACTGAGAGCGGTGACCTCTACTTCCTCGACAACATTTCTGCTCTGTCCACCTTCTCGTCCTCTTTTACAAACCTTCTGTAATGTCATCTTAGCCTTGGTCATCCTCCTCCATAGCTTCTTCGTCAGCTTCTGACCCACCTCCCTCCGCACAGTCCTCCTCTTAACTGTGACGTTTGTCAGCTTGGCAAGCATCACTGCTCCTTCCCACCAAAGCAAGGTTGTGCATCTTCCCATCTGTTTGATCTCGTTCACTCCGATGTCTGGGGTCCTGCTCCTACCCTCACTGTAGGATGAGGTAGTTTGTATTTTGTAACTTTTATTGATGATTTCTCTCGGTGTACGTGAGTGTATCTCTTAAAAGAGCTCTCCGAACTATTCTTTGAATGGACATCCTTTTATTTTATAATTAAAACTCAGTTTGATGTCTCTATTAAAATCTTTCGCTCTGATAATACCAAAGAATATCTTAGTCATGATTTGTCTTCTTTCTATATGCAAAATGAGATTGTTCATCAAACTAGTTGTGTCTATACCTCACAGCAAAATGGTGTGGCGGAACGCAAAAACCGTCACCTCCTTGATATCACTCGCACTCTGATGACACTGATGCATGTTTCTCGCTCCTATTGGGGCTATGTCGTTCTCATCTCCTGCTATCTCATCAATCTCATTCCCTCCACGGTTCTCCATGGTCAAACCATATTCTCCACTCTTTATCCAGGCAAGGATCTGTTTCCCCTCCCTCTGCGTATCTTTGGTACACGACATTTGTGCACGCTCCCTCTACCACCCATGACAAACTCTCCCCACGTACTACCAAATGTGTCTTTCTGGGTTACTCTACCACTCAGAAAGGTTAGTATTATTTTGACCATGTTCTTCGCAAGCAGTTCGTCTCCGCGGATGTAACCTTATTCGAAAATGCATCATATTTCTCTCATGACTCCTCTCTTCTTCCTGATGGTCCTGCTTCTCCTACTGTCCCCTCCATCCCGTTTACACATACCGAGATTTATCCTCATCCGCCGTGTCAACCGTCTCCTCGTCCTGTCTCTCCACCTCCGTTGTCTTCCCCTTCTCTGCGACCGTCTCTCTACTCCCGAGCTAGCTCTCTCCACCACTGATGCACCTGATACTGAGGAACACGCCGACCCGGATATTCCCATTGCTCTTTGCAAAGGGGTGCAGACATGTACCCAGCACTCCTTTGTTGCTGTTGTTTCATATGCTCGTCTTACTCCTTCTCGCAGGACTTTTACGTTGGCTATCTCTATCACTGCCACTCCCTGTACCTACCAGGAAGCCCTTATTGTTCCTCATTGGAAGGCTGTCATGGATGAGTAAATTGCCACCCTCACTGAGCAGGGTGCATGGACCTTTGTTCCTCCTCCGTCGGGCACCGATGTTGTTGGTTGTCGCTAGGTTTTTGTTGTTAAGTTCAGTCTGGATGACAGTGTGGATTGTTACAACTTACAAGGTACGCCTTGTTGCCAAAAGCTTCACTCAGACTTATGGTGTTGATTATTTTGACATCTTCTCTCAAGTTGCTCGTCTCAACAATATTCATGTACTCCTCTCTGTGGCCGTCAACAGAGATTGACCCATTTCCCAACTGGATGTCAAGAATATCTTTCTTTATAGTGATATTCAGGAGGAAGTCTACATGGAGCAACCTCCTGGGTATGTTACTCAGGGGGAGACACGGGTATGCAGACTGAAGAAGGTCATCTATGACCTAAAATAAAGCTCTGGGGCTTGGTTTGACAAGTTTAGCGACATTGTGGCGGGCGTGGGTTTTACAAGAAGTTCTGACGATCACTTATTGTTGATTCGCAAAACCTCCCTAGGTTTGGTGGTTCTTGCCATATATATGAATGCTATTTTTCTCACTAGGGATGACCAGACTAGGGTAGGCTTGACAAAGAAACATCTCTGTCAACACCTGGTCACGTATGATATAAGATCCCCAAAATACTTTCTGGGGATAGAAATCTCTCGAAAACCTAACTCCTTAGTCCCCTCTCAACGTAAGTATGCTCCTGATCTTCTAAAAGAGACAGGGTTGGCTGGGGCTAAACCTATCAGATGCTTCATGGCTGCTGGAGAAGATAAAACCTGGACAGATGACTCACCTCATCTATCAGATGTTACGAGGTACAAGAATCTGATCGGCAAACTCATTTATCTCACGGTAAACAGTCCTGACATCTCCTATGTTGTAAGCAAGGTCAGCTAGTTTATGCAAGCTCCTAGGGAGTGCTATCTACAATCTACGCTGAGGATATTAGAATATATTAAAGTGGCGTCAGGTAAAGAACTACTGTTTCAGAAGAATGGTCATTTAAAGGTTGAAGCGTACTCGGATTCTAGCTATGTTGATGACAAAGGAGATCGCAAGTCCACATCAGGATTTTGCACATTTGTGGGGGGAAACCTTATGAGCTTGAAGAGAAAGAAACAGTCTGTCGTCTTCAGGTCTAGTACAGAAGCGGAATATCGAAGTATGGTGTCGACCATGTGTGAATTGAAATGGTTACGAGCTCTCATGCTTGACTTAAGAGAGGTCTACAACCATCATCTACATATGTTCTGTGACAACAAGGCCATTATATATATCTCCAAAAATCCAGTCTTCCATGAGAGAACAAAGCACATTAAAGTCGACTGCCATTTTATTCGGGAAGAGATTTTGAAGAAACATATTTGTACTTTGTTCGTTACCTCTGACAACGAGTTAGCAAATACCTTCACCAAGTTTGTGTCTGTTTCCTTCTTTCACATTGCGACAAGCTGGGCATGATTGATATATATGCTCCAGCTTGAGGGGGAGTGTTGTTGTATGGTGACCGGACGGTCTGGCAGTCTGACCCTGGCGGCTTGAAGATCGCACGGTCTGGCGGTTTCTCTCCAGCAGTTTGGTAGCTGAGGTGTTGCTGGTTGGAGACCGGGTAGTCCGGCGGTTTGACGCAAGCAACTTGGAGACCGGGCGGTCTAGCGGTCTCCCCTAGCGGCTTGTCTTCTCTTTATTGTTGTTTTCTGGCGGTTAGCCTATTCGTCTAACCGCGCGGCTTGTGCAGTCTGTTTTCGTATAGTCACTTGTACCTGTAATTATTTGTCTTACATTTCTTATTTGTAATCTTTCTCCTCTCCTTAATTCTATAAAACGGAGGTTATAACTCTGCAATACTTACTTTTTTGGATAATAAAAATTATGTTATTCCAAATTTCAGTCTATTCTTTCTTGTTCGCACCCCAGTGAAGGATTATAAGTGGCTTGGTGTGAAGGTGGAGGAAGAAGACAAGGCTTTACTGCTTCTTACCTCGCTCCCGATGTTATACAAGCACATGCAGACCAAGCTACTGTATGGGAAGGATAGCATGAACATGGAGCAGATCGCATCTGCGTTACTGTTCAGTCAGATATTGTCAGACCCCACTCCTGGGGGGAGCATGCTTTGGCAATAGGAGAACAACAAGGGAGGAAGTTCGAGAAGGGATCTAAGAGTGCACGGTCTAGATCCGCATCGAGGGAGGTAGTGAAATGTTACCATTGCAGGCAGAGCGATCATATCAGGAAGAAATGTCTATGGTGTGAGTGTGGACATGGGGACATTAGCCCTATCAGAGGAGAGTGATGATGCTCTTACAATCACTGAGAGTCAGGGTGACTCTGATAGCTGGATATTGGATTCTAGTGCTTCGCAGCACATTTGCTCAGATACATGGATGTTCAGTTCATTAAAGGTTACGTCTAGGTCAGTCTTGTTGGGTGACGGCTCATCATGTGAGATCACGGGGACAAGAACGGTGGACATTAGAATGCATAGCGGAGCATTGCGTAGGCTTGAACGGGTACATCTAGTACCCAAGCTGTGCAGGAATTTGTTATCGTTGGGTAGATTGGACTCTAGAGGATGCAGTTTTGTGGCGAGAGTTGGAGTTCTGACGGTGACGCGAGGATGCTCATGTGAGGTATGCAGTACAGTAGTCTGTGCCGACTGACGGGGACCACGATGCAAGGTGATGAGCTCATGATTTTTGCGAATGACGGAGTTGATTGTAGAGGTGGTGCAGTGGATCGTCATTGTAGTAGTTTGACTAGACGAGTCAAATTCAGCGATCTAGTTGCGTCGACATTCAGAGGTTGAGCTCAAGCATGAGTCAACTGGGGCAGGTGGGCTGACGCCTCAGGTCTTTAAGGTGGTGCTGCTGCAGAGTTGCTTCGTGCGGTAGATGCTATGTGCAGACGATGCTCAGTGCAGTTAGTGCTTCGTGCAGGTGGTGGCTCCGGATCCCGAACCAAGATGATGGTTTGTTGAGTTATTGGTTTGGATCCGGATCCGAAGATCTCATCTTTAATAATGGGCTTTATTCCCCATTGGAGCCGCCTGGATTGACCCCCCGACAGAATCACAGAAGGAGGAAACCTGACGTCCCTCTTCTTCCTAGTCGTGAAGAACCAGTCGCACATCCCTTGATCATGAACGCCACACCTTCCTATTCGTGGGGGGTGGAGTCGATGGTCACTCCTATCCACGTGAAGGAAGGAGGACGTCATCTCTTGCCCCGATCTCAGGAAGAGGAGGTGCGCTGCCAGTCTTGGAGTTCATACCCACCGATGTCGGTGGCGGTGCTGCTGTGGACGAGGGAGATCCATCCGGCTCTTGGGGTGTTGCCTAAGGAAGAGGGAGTTGTCGTTGTCTTGGGCTCGACTAGGTTTAGCAGTTGGAGACGGTGGTGTTACGGTGCAGACTTAGTGATGGAGGCATGCTCACGCGCAGTTGGTCTCGACTGAGTTTCTCTCTGGTGGTGGTTGTGTGTTGGTCGTCATCCGACAACGAAGGTTCGTGTGTGAACCTTGTGCGTCCGTTGTTCAACGGACTGCAGTAAGTATTGTTCTATCTCAGCGCGTGGAGGTGTCTGCTTTCACGCGTGGTGCCTTTTATCGGATCCTATATTTCTTTCCTACTATTGTATGTATATATATATATATATATATATATATATATATATATATATATATATATATATATATATATATATATATATATATATATATAAATATATATATATCTTTATTATATAAATCAATATACATATCTAACAATCACACCAAGAATTAGATTTCAGCCGTTGGATCTCATATGCTTCAAATCATGGCCACCGTTGGATTGCGGTATACTTCATCCATCCCTTAAATCCCGCAGAACCGCCCGAACCACATCCCATTCAATTCCCGTCCGTGACCTTCGTCGTCCCCGTGTCCCCGTCCCGTCCCGTCCCGCACGTCTTCTCCCATCCTGTCCGCCGAAAGCAGCGCGCCGAAAGCAGCACGCCGACTGCATTTCCCCTCCCGCACGGCAACACGCCTGCTGCCGACTGCATTTCCCCTCCCGCACGGCAACACGCCTGCTGCCGACTGCATTTCCCCTCCCGCACGGTAACACGCCTGCTGCCGACTGCATTTCCCCTCCCGCACGGCAACACGCCTCAACTCCTCATTAACTCTATAGGCGCTGCCGCTTATCTCACATTGCACTTAACCGTTCCACCGCTCTTCTCCGCATTTCTTCCGTCGTCGTCGTCGTCGTCAATGTATCTCAACTTCAGCCGTGCCACATCCTCATCTTCCGTCTCTCCAGGTATGCAAAGCCCGCACCTCTTTGATTTCTTCTTCCTCTGCGTTTTTACACTTCTAAAGCATGTTAGATGTTGCATTCACTCTGGATTTCTAAAATTACCCCTAATCCCTTCCACAATGTGGTTAGTTCCAAAGTCTATTAGTTGATGCATGCACTGTGGATTTCTAATATTACTTTTAATCCCTCTGATTTGAGTATTTCTAACATTACTCCCACTCTCTGTGATTTCTGTTATGTTGCTTCCTCATAAGTTCTCCACCATGTAGTTAGTGCTAAAGTGTGTTGCTTAATGTAATTTCTAACATATATACTGTCTATGTGTAGAAATACAATCCTCTGCTTGAGAGGAACGCCAAGATGGGGAGCTTCCACCTTCAGTCAAAGTTTCATAAGGCTAAGGAATGCTTGGAGACCATACCACAAAGGTGATCGAAGTTCAGGTACATTTTTAATATTGTATTCACCTGATTATCACAGAGCTAAAACTAATTAGTAAATAAATCTTGAACCATCATATCCATCTCCTGTTATATATGTTGGATGTGTGTAGTTTAATTTACAGTAACTCCCCTCTCGCCCTCATGTCGTCAATGCACTATACCTGCCTAAATGTTCTTGAAAATATTGATCTCTTCATGTTTTTTCAGATTTTTGTATGATGGAGAATTTTTTCCTCCTCTTCTTTACAGCTATTTTCCATATTATTGACAACAATATTAAATCCTGAGGTTGAATTTGGAGAATTTTGAAGAAAACATTTTTATACACTTCTTAGATTCTTTGTTGTTTTGCATCATTCCAAATTATACTTATCATCTAATGTGTTTAATAATATAGTATTCATTTGCATCAAAAACGATATCTGTGGAGTTATCGCATTAGTTTTGTGCTATGCCAGATTTCTTGGAATGTTACCGTCTATCAAGCAGATTTGGAGTGATGGAGGAGGAACCTATCTTCAAGCAAGCATTACTCAATTGCTGAGATTGATTCCATAGAATTCCTTCCTAATACTTCTTCATTGTTTATGTTTAACCTCCATATTAATGAATTTTCTGCACATTCTTTCGGGATGTTCTGTTATCTTTTTAGATAAGGTTGATTGATGATAAGCTCAACTGGAAGCTTTTGAGCTACAGATTTAGAGGAGTTTGATAGAGAATCAAAAGATTATATTCAACATTTATATGCAAACATTTGGTAGCGGTGAATGTTTTTTTGCTTTTAATAGGTTTTATGTAGAGTGTCTGATTTTAGATGTGAAGAGTTAAATCACCATTTTGTTTAACTACTGATGTTAATACATTCTTGATGAAAGGTTTGATTGTCTCTGCCAGATGTAAAAGCCCAAGAGTGATGTTTCACTTAACCTTTGGATATCATTACCTATTTCGGTTGTTATGTTTAAACCATAATCGCACTGAAGTTGCACTTATTTGGGTTCTGTTTGGCGTGGCGATGTCAGTCGTGAACGCGGTGGTTATTAATCGTCCTTTGCGAACGTCCGACCTCTCACATCGGGTAACTTACTTGAATTTCAAAATTCATTGACACCGGATAACTTAAATTACAACGTCACCTCTCACGAACAATGTTGACGCCCATGAACAATGTCGTCGCCCCCAAACAAATTTGCCGATCACGACCAATATCGCCACACACGACCAATGTCACTGCCACGACCAATAGCGCCTCCCACGACAATGGAAAGATTTGAGCACCTTGGTTTGGTCATTCAATTTGATAGGGAATCCGATTTGATTCCATCAAGGCAAGCAGCCCCATTTTTTGCAAACTTAGATTTAGGAATGCCCGCCACTCCTGTTTCAGTTACCAAGATTCATGACTGAATTTCACAAAACATAAATACTGCATTAGAGTATAATGCAGAAATGGTGATAGCGAAGGAAAAGGTGATAGCAATAACTGTTTGGGTCTCTATTTCACTGCTATTATTCTTAAAACTTTTGTCTAATATCATATTATGCTTCTATTTGTCTTGCTAATAAACTGCTTCTATTGCTGGGGTAATTCATCTGGTTACTTGAAAACAGTATCCATGAACATAGTTCCTTCCCTGTATATGTGTTGTATGCAATGTTTAGCTTTAGTTATCATTCCTACTATGTCCTTCCCAGTTTCCTCAATCTACCAGCTAAAACATTTTCTTGAATGGCATAACATGTTAGTTTTGAAGCAGCGAGCATAAAACTGTTCATCATCTTAATCCATGCATTTTTTCAATCCAAACCATATAGCCAGTATTTCTAAGTGTAGAATATTACCCATTTGAGTATATTTGGATGCACACTAAATCATGGATCCATAACTTGATTAAAACAATCACACATGTTAATATTGTCATGTGTAAATCTAAAAGTGTTGACAAAATTGTTGCCGGTGAAACAATCACACTCAATCAGCTTAAAACAATCATGGATCCTAAAATTAACAGGTGACATTGTTTTAGAAGTGAGATTTCTTTTACATTCTTTTTAATTATCCCCTGTTTTGTATATCTTACTCCATGAATCTACAGCAATTTATTACTCTTAAGTGGTAAAATCATCTCAACTGTTGCAATTTAATGGTACAGTTTGCATGTATGAGTTTCAAGTTGTGCAAAACTTTCGAAAACAGTTCAATTCATGTATGAGTTTCAAGTTGTATTTTGAGATATTTTGCATTGTAAGTATGAACTTGGTTCTGAGCTTTTTTCATTGCAAGTACAAGTATGAACTTTGCATGTTACAATCATATTTCTCTGTTCTTACTTCTTAAAATTAATGTTCTTTATCAAAGATCTATGATTGTGAGGTTGAAGTGTTGCGTATAGAAAAGGACAACGTCACCCCTCCCGAACAATGTCTCCCCCCCCCCCCGAAAAATGTCGCCGCCCCTGCACAATGTCGCCGCCCCCGGCACATTGTCACCACCCCCAACCATTGTTGCCGCCCGTGAAAAATGTTGCCACCCATGAATAATGTCGCCGCCCACGAACAATATCGCCGTCCACGACCAATGTCGCCTCCAACAACAAATGTCGCACTCACGACCAATATCGCAGTCCACGACACCTGCTACCGCCCACGACCTATGTCGTTGCCAAGCGGGCGAAGCCCGCTTGGTTGCGGGCGAAGCCCGCAGCGACGCATCGAGAACCCCGGGCGGAGCCCATTCGAAGATGCTAGTATATATATATATATATATATATATATATATATATATATATATATATATATATATATATATATATATATATATATATATATTATATATTATTAAAATTATTTGATTTTCCGTCCATCTCCGTCTGTCGTCGGTCACGACAGCTCTAATGTCGTGAGCTCCTCTGTTTTCCGGAGTTCGCGTCAATCGCAAAACCCTACACCGCTCCGCCGCTTCCGCCGCGTGCTCCCAGGTGTGCGCTCCACATCGCAGCGGATGGGCCGCCGCTTAAGGGGACAACGCCATGCTTCGTCTTCTTTTAAAGCCCTGACATTCTTCCTATTCGCGATCGCAAAAAAACGGCCGCACTTCCTCCTCTTTGCTCGCCGCAGAAGATCTCTGGTAGTTGTGCCGTCGCGGGTCTCCGGTTATCGCCTCGCCCTCTTCATCTTCGTCGGGTGCGGCGTGGTGCGAATCGCAAAAAAAGCCGCACTTCCTCCTCTTTGCTCGCCGCAGAAGATCTCTGGTAGTTGTGCCCACTCGCGGGTCTCCGGTTATCGCCTCGCCAGGTCTTCATCTGATTTCATCTGGTGCGGCGTGCTGCGCCGGACCTCTGTTTTCCAACTCGGCGAGCACTGTGAAGCATATACAGGAAATCCAGTTGCTGCAATTTTTGAATGCACACGGTCAGCTTTCGATGAATTGCAGGTATACATCCTGTACATCTGCAGAATTAGTACTTCTCAATCCTTTCTTCATTACTGCTCCTCCAAATTCTGCCGCATCTTCCATTTTCGAAGACTTCATCATTGTGCCATTGCCAAGCATTCATTCTATCGCTGATTTCTTTGATTATGTTAGCCATGTGATCAGGCTTTGGTGATTTTTTTTAAAAGATCTGTAATGTTGTGTTTCCATATTTGAGGAACATGGTAATTGGTTACCGTTGCCTGCGCTTTGCTCCTCAGGAACTTTCATGTGCATAATTACTGTTTCCATACATGCCTTCTCTTTTTATCATACATGTGAACTGGGCAATTGATGAATACACATCCCTATAATCCCCAACTTAACATCTGCTATATAATAATGCATGTGTTGTTCAAGCAGTATATGGTAGCAGTGCATGGAAGAAAAACCACATCCAAAGTTTATAATTTGAGCTCCAATCTTTACATACTGAAACCGTCGGTGTCCAGCTATGGATGTGCAATTTAAGGAACATCAGGCGGGCAAGGTTTCTATATATGAGGATAAACTTTTTTTTTTGTCAAACTGCCTGAAGCTTAGGATTGCCGACTCTTCACTCCGGCTGCGTTGCTACTCCGCCCGCAGCTCCTGCCGCGCGCAAAGCGGCTTCTTCCGCAAGGCTCTACTCCCCATCTTCGTGGACGATGCTCTTCCCGTCTTCGTCGAGGGTCTTATTTCCATCCAGAGATTGAATCGTCGGCTCCGCCCCCTACTTTACCCGTCTCCACCATCGTCAATTAGGGTACTCTCCTTCTCCCTTCCCTCTCTGATTTCTTTTTTGCCAATTTAGGGATTCCAGCCATTGTTCAGATGACGGATGTGGATGACAGCTTATCTTACTGTCCATAGCTTTACCGTTTGTGTAAACTGCATATTCTCAATCATTGATAGCTTTAGTGTTTGTGTAAAATTGTTCCCTCATGTTGAAATTACTGTTCTTTAGATTTATAGAAGCAGATTTTAGTTTTGTGCTGTTCCTGCAATAACAGAAGAACTCGTACAATAACAAAAAAATTGCCCAAGCGTACACAACCTTGAGCATTTGATCATGCCGCACCATCCAAATAGCCTTTCTTCCAGATTTGAAGTTCGACCCTTATTAGCTTACTTTCAAGGAGCAGTAGTTAGGAAAGATGTGAGTTATTCTATTGAATATACCTTCATATTACTCTGTTTTTGGCATCAATCATTCTTCTGTGTTTTTATTATCACTACAGAGTACATTTCAAATATTGAAAGTATTTTCTGCTTGAATACATTTTAACAATTTGTTGTCATTATGTTGCACCTGCCACATCCCTTTGGGCCATTTCGACAACATTCTGATGTTCGTTAACCATACTATTTTGTGAATGCGTAAATTTCATTTAATATCTTCATCTTAAAGGGTTCAAGCTAAAATCAGCATCACTACTCATATGAAAGCCTTTTTAGTCCTACTGTACTGCTTCAGCTGCACTTACTCCTCATGTTGCAGCTACCTGTTGTTGTTGCACTGTTTGATTAGAAAGGCGAAGCAATTCATGAGATTAAGTTGTCCATTTTCTGCGTACTTTCACTGTTTCCTACAATGACTGCATAAATATTATGTTCTCCATAAATATTATGTTCTCCACAGTTTTAATAAGGGGGCATTCGGATTCTCTTGAGGAATTGATGCCCATATTCAAACATATGCCACATCATCTTCATCATGTTGCATCAACATTACCATTTCAACTGTTCCGCTATATAGGATTTCCTGATTTAGTAGTAATTTAGTATACCTGCTAGAATAAACTTTTTCTCAGGTTACCTATCACATTGCTTATAGTGAAGTCATACTCATTGCTTACTGTTGTTTCTTCTTAATAAAAAGGTTTTTTTATTGCTAACATAAATCTTCTCTTCCAATTTCAGTACCTCCATCCAAGCACATTACCCGTTTTTGCTTTGAAAATTTTGACGTACTACGACGTTATCGCATATCTCAACTGATCTGTCCAGCACATTACCGGGTTTTGCTTTGAAAATTTTGACGTACTACGACGTTATCGCATATCTCAACTGATCTGTCGCTTGCAATCTAAAAGAGGTAATCACTTACCAAAACCCTTTTTTTTGTTGACATATGCACTGTGTTCAATTCTCTGTTTTATTTCAAACCTTATAAAAAGGGATGTGCTATGTTTTGGATGTTGTTCCTTAATGTGCTTAGATCAAATTGGAATGCCTAAGCATCTTCTGCTATGCATATAATCGAATGCATTTTTACAAAACTAAAAAAACGGCTGCACATGTTCTGATAGACGGTCCTCCGTTCCTCTGACCTGAACGTATCAACGCCTGAACGTCTACGCTTTATCCTTACCACTTGCTTGAATTACCTTCTCATCCTTACACCATTTTGCTTGCATTCCCTTGAAATTTGCAAAGTTTACACTCTCAGCACTACTCTCTTATGTTTGAACTCATTAGCACGCTTATGCTTTATTATCCACTCTGCTTTTTCGCTTGAATATTATTTTAGGCTTTTCTATTCGTACAATAACTATTCTGTGTTTGCATTTCTCTATCTGATTCACATTGGTTAGCGTATAATTTCATCACTTCATATACATTCTCACGTATAAATAATGTGCCGTCATTGGACATGCTAATTATTTTGCAATACCTATTTTTACTTTGCACATAAAAATACACCACTAGGTAGCCTATTCCTCTATTTTCATAACGCACTACATATAAAAATATGCAATAATACTTCTCGCTTAAAAAATAAAACACTGCCGAGAATTGATATGTAACTTTGACGCACTGCAACATTGACATAGCTTACATAAAACCACCTACTCCACGAGCCGACATATATGTCATCGTGAACGTACATCTTGAGTCATACGTTATTTAGTAGACATCGACAGTGATATATTACCTATGTATTGACTCTCTTTAGTACTGTTATTTTCTTCCCTTTCTTCTCTAAAATTATCCTCTTACCTCAACTTTGCTCTGACACCTCCCCTCCTTCTCTCTTCCATTTCGAACAATGCTCTCCTTCTACTAAACTTGAATCCTACTCATACTATATACATCATCAACATAATTATTAATAAGAACATATTCAAATTTGTTCCATCTCCAAAGACAATCAAATCGATTTCATATCAACCATTTTAAGAACATCCTAAATCAAATTTTGCCTGCAGAAGATTGACATGCATCACCAATGCGTAAAAGTTGCTTGCACTGTTTTGTTATGCTTCAACCAGCAGTCACCGTGTTCCGCTTAGTAAGATACATGAGATCATAAAAACACTGCTCCGCAGCAATAACAAAACAAAAAGAAATTATTAGCAAATTTTCTGAGGTATCAATTGTACATTCATACAACAGATCTTTATAGAGCCCTGTACAGAAAATAATAATTAAAAAATATGCATGTTTGTGTCATAGAATACAACATATGCAATGGTTCAACGTTACATTATATGACGTAGTTAAACAAAAAGTAAGGCACTTTGGAACCTTTGCGTAAGGCTTGGTGAAAACCTGTGATATGATAATTATATGTGATTTTACGAGCATACTTATGTACTCTACTCTTACATTACTACATTTCATGCATACAAATTTGTAGACATGGATCGTAATGAGAGAACAATGGAACTACATGATACTGTTCGATCTGATGTTCATGCTACATCTCCCTCTATGTGTCATCAACAACATGAATTACATCAAGTTGACAATTATTCATATGCACCGATACGAACTGCGCATATGACAGAAGCAGAACGTGTTGCTCAACGCGCTTTGAATCGACAACGTTCACAGCGACGAAGATCCCTTATGTCTGACGAACAGCGTGAAGCTGAACGAGCATATAATCGATCTTACCAAAGGGCAAGGCGTGCACGTATGACAGAATCACAACAAGCACATGCAAGAGATATGAGACGTGCTGCTACTGAAAGACGCCGCCGCCAATCAGCCCATCCAGGTGTAATATGGCCAGATCAGGATTCTATGCTCCACTGCACTACTGCAACCCAGACTGAAACAGTTTCAAGCGTAGCAACTGGCCAGAGCAACACTGAAAATTTAAACATGACTTGGGGTAATAATTGTCATTACTTTTTTGACACTATCGTATGTTTAGAAGTGCTGTTACATTATATAATATCGGTATAACTTTCGCAATTTAAAGTCACAGGCGCAGATAACGGTGTTGTCCATAGATATTCATTAACAACTGTACAATCTCTTTCGTTTCCCCATACTGCCCGGCGACCGGAACCTGGACAATCATCAACAACAGCACCACCTATTGTACCCCTGCATGACTGCCGCATGTCACCCATCTCTTCCCACTCAAATGACCGTACTACTGCAACTACTACTGCTCCAACAACAGTACAACCACCTGCCACGCTGACAGAAGCTGTGAATATAGGGCACTCTGCCGATCATGTAACGCAACAGAATGTCATACATAATATACGTCCAGAAGGTATTATGTTCTTATTACAGTACACACATATATGTTACTTACTTTTCGTACGACACACTATATTTGATATTAGTCTACTACTATTTACCCTCTAGAAAGTTCGCAAACACTAACTAAAAAAATGACAACTCAGATAATAGTTCCTCCAAATGTCACTGTTCCTGTGAGGCAGCGAAGTTCTCGGAACACAATGTTGCGCGCATATGTCATGCAGCACAACAAATTGTACATTTACAACTTCAACGCCCTCATTTCTGTAATAATTGCAATGCTAAACTGTTTGATGGTGAAACATCGACAATGTGCTGTGGCAGCGGAAAAGTTCAGATTCCTACTATACCTGTTCCACCTGAGCTCTTTCATTTATTCATTACTGACTCTGCTGAAAGTCGACACTTTAGAAGATATATTCGTTCATATAACCATGTTTTCTCTTTTACTTCTATGGGTGTGATGCTAGATGAGTCATTGGGAGCTGATCAGCACACAGTATACACATTCCGAGCTCATGGATCAATATATCACCGCATTGGTTCTCTTTTGCCTGCTGCAAATTCACGTCCTAGATACTTGCAACTTTATATATATGATACAGAACATGAAATTGATTATCGTCTGCAAGAAAATGCAGTGTTAGATCGTACAGTACTAGAGAAATTAAGAAGAATTTTGGATACATATAACCCGTTTGTACGAATGTTTCGGCAAATATCTCAACATCAGTATATTAACAGATGCAAGCTTATTATAAAGGAAAAACCTGCTTTGGGTCATCAATATACATTACCATCAGCATCACAAGTCGCTGCTATAATTGTTGGTTCTGAGGAGTACCTCGAATCAAATGAGCGTCATATAATTGTTGAGACAACTGAAGGTCAATTGGTTAATATTCAAGAATACGCTGGTTACTATGACCCACTTCAGTATCCGTTACTCCTCCCATATGGTACATACGGTTGGTTAGCTGAATACAAAGGCCTGAATAACCGTCATGTTACCTGCTGCGACTACTACTCATACATACTTCAGGTTTTATATCAACATTATTTACTGTGTACAGACATCCTAATTCTACTTATATTATATTCCACCTCACAGTTGTTATATTGCAGGATCGTCAACCCCCTTCATCATTCCTGTTACATGGATGTCGACTACTGCAGCAATATGTTGTGGATAATTACATTAAAATTGAAACTCAAAAACTATGGTGGATAAAAAATAACCAAAAAACAATCCGTTCCGAACTTTATAGTGGTCTACAAGATTGTCTTACTGCTGGAGAACATATTGGAGGTCGGTACATATTTTAATTAAATATGGTACACTTTATATGTTACCACTGTTTAGTACGCTAAATTTTTATATTCTGTACTTGCATTACAGCAAATATTGGTCGGCGTGTCATCTTGCCCTCATCTTTTATTGGAAGTACTCGCGACATGTACCAACGTTACCAAGATGCAATGGCTGTTGTGCAGCAGTATGGTAGACCTGATCTATTTTTAACAATGACATGTAATTCTTCTTGGCCTGAAATCACAGATGCTCTTTATGCTGGACAGACCCCTCAAGACCGCCCAGATGTAGTTTCTCGAATATTTCATGCTAAATATGAGAAACTAAAAAAGATATTTTCCATAAAATGTTTGGGCAAAACTGTTAGCCATGTACACGTAATCGAATTCAGAAAAAGAGGTCTACCACACGTGCATATGCTGGTTATTTTGACTCACGTGATAAAGTCAATACTCCAGATGACTATAATAAAATTGTTAGAGCAGAGCTTCCTCATATTGAACATGAACCCGAATTATACAATGTTGTTGTGCGCCATATGATTCATGGGCCATGTGCACATATTAACTCTAATGCACCATGCATGAAACATGGTCTTTGTAAAAAAGGGTACCCAAAGAACTTTGCTGAGGAAACTGTGCAAGGAGCAGACTCTTACCCAATTTATAGAAGACGTAATAATGGTCGCTCATTTATACTACAACGTGCACAAAACTATGCAATTGACAATCGATGGGTTGTTCCATATAATCATGGCTTCTGTTGAAATATGACTGTCATATTAATGTTGAAATATGCAGTAGTATAAAAAGCATAAAATATTTATACAAGTACATACACAAAGGCCCTGATTCAGTTGCATTCAAGTTCAACCTTCCTCAGATCATAATGAGATTACTCAATATGTAAATGGTCGATGGATATGTCCACAAGAAGCATTTTGGAAGATATTTAAATTTTCTATGTACCAGACATATCCGTCTGTTGTCCGTTTACAAATTCATTTACCTAATAAACATCATGTACAATTTCACTGTAGTGATTTACTGGACACTGTACTGGCAAATGAACGAAATTCCCGCACAATGTTGACTGAATTTTTCATGTCTATGCTACGGAACAAGAACATCACAATTATTTGTACAGCGAGTTCCCAAAATACTATACATGGAATCAAACATCAAGAAGTTGGTTCAAACGAAGACGGCACCAAAAGTTATTGGTCGAATATTACTCAGTACATCCTTCGGAAGGGAAAGATTTTATTTACGCATACTGTGAATCATATTCGAGCTCCCAACATCGTTTGAGCATCTCATGACAGTCAGGAACATGACATACTCCACATTTAAAGAAGCTGCTGAACATCATGGTCTGCTGGAACGAGACAACAATCTACATAACTGTATGCATGAAGCACGGGAATTTCAACTGCCACAAGCATTACGAAATTTATTCACAACAATTTTACTTTATTGCAACCCAACTGAGGTTAGAGAATTATGAAATGCAACTATACTGCAATGACGGAAGATTATGCCTCTTCTACTTTCATCAGTGATTTATACGTTATGAATAAGCTTCTCTCGTCATATAGATTATACTCTTCAGCAGCATAACAAAGTATTACACAATTTATTCCGTAAATGTCAACAATTTTCTCAGATCTTAACAACCTTCGAGCTTAATTGAAGATGAAATCTCAATACCAATTTCACATACGGATCTTAAACTCTATTTCACTATTAAATCCTGCTCAATCATATGCCTTTCATACTATTACGCAAGCTATTAGACACAACAAGATGGAGGTATTTTCTTCATAGATGGCCCTGGAGGCACGGGAAAAACTTTTTTTATACAAAGCGCTACTTGCTCATTTACGACATGATAGTCATATTGTGCTTGCAACTGCATCTTCAGGGATTGCAGCGACTCTTCTTCCGGGTGGAACTACAGCACATTTAAAATTTAAAATTCCAATTCCTGTAGAAGCCGGTTCATTTTGTAATATTGCTAAACAGTCTGCGTGCATAAACTTATAGAACAATCCTCTGCTATTTTGTGGGATGAAGCTCCAATGTCACACAAACATGTATTCGAGACCGTTGATCGCTCAATTCGAGATGTTCTTAATATTTCACAGCCTTTGGTGGTAAGGTTATAATTATGGGCGGTGATTTTCACCAGATTCCACCAGTTGTAGTTAACGGCACAAAATCTCAAATTATCAATGCCAGCATAGTGGAGCACCTTTATGGTCAACTGTACGTTTACTTTCACTATCTGAAAACATGCGTGATATTGATGATCGACACTTCTCAGAATTTCTACTCCGTATAGGAAATGGTGATGAGTATACATATGCTGATGATATGATTCAAATTCCGAATTCGTTGATTATTCCATGGGAAGATGAACATTCCCTCAATGTACTAATCAACACCGTATTTTCTGATATTATATCCAGTGTTACGAGCTGTGATTATTGGGAAGACAGGGCATTACTTACTCCATTAAATGAGGACGTCTCGTATTAAATGAAAAATGTCTCAAGTTGCTTAGTGGAGATGAAATTACATACTATTCTTTTGACTCTGTTGATGATGATAGATATAATTTATACCCACAAGAGTTCTTGAACAGCATATCACCAGGAAATCTACCGCCGCATAAATTGTCTTTGAAAAAGGGTGCCCCCATCATGTTACTGCAGAATTTAAATCCTCGAATTGGACTTTGCAATGGTTCAAGGTTGCTTTGTCGTCATTTCTCAAGAAATATTATTGAAGCAGAAATACTTACGGGACACACAAAGGGAGCACTGTTTTTCTCCCCCGCATACCACTGAAAAATCCTGGAGATATCAATATGCCATTTGAATTAACTCGAAAGCAATTTCCAGTTCATTTAAGCTTCGCAATTACAATAAACAAATCCCAAGGACAAACAATTAAACATGTTGGACTTTACCTGCCTTCTCCAGTTTTTACGCATGGTCAACTTTATGTTGCTTTATCACGAGGAGTTAGTGCAGAAAATACAAAAATTTAGTTAACCATGGTGCTATGCCTAAACACACAGGAACTTATACAAAAAAATTGTATTCAAAGAACTACTGACAAAAGTCATTATCCAGGTGCATTCTCTATTTCGCATCAAATATTATTTTACATATGTGTTACACTATTATTTCTGTGATTGTTGAATATATTTTATTTCCTACACAGACTCATCAAATGTAGTTGTCTGCAATTATTTGAAAGAAAGCTTTGCTGGCATACAGACAATCCTACTAATTTCGCCTCATTACTCTGCATTGGGTATATACGTTACCAATGAGTTCTGTACATTTACTCATACTTATGCGTACATTGTATTACTGCAAATATCATATAAAGAAAAACTGTAATAGAAATATTAAAAATTATATCCCTTACAATTACATTATGCTTTCATGCTAATATTTTATTAACTTGCAAATATATTCAACTATATTTTACTGTCGTCATAAAATGATTCAAATGTACAGCGCAATAAATTAAGTTATTATATATGTTGTTGTCATCTTATTGACATTGATTGTATGATCTATGTAAACATGCTGATAGATGTCTATAATACTCTCATTGCCAGTGTTTCACATGACGTTAATTTAATTACTTTCAAGAGATGAAATTCTTGCATGTTTCATGCAGTTGCTATCATTAACAACCATAAGCAGATAAACAATACTATTGAAATAACTACGTTACCGAATTTGTATGCTATTACCTTCGATTATTTGGAAATAGAACCTCTGCTGTTCTCTGCTTCTCTTTACGTGAAAGTCAGTACAGACAGAACTTTTTTGCATTGTTATACGAGCATCTTCGCACGGGCTACGCTCGTGCTCAATGCTCTTCGCATCGATAGTACCCCACGTGCGGCAGTACATCCACCCAACCTCGCCCCCTCTACGACACTCGATTCTCTCGAGCTGCCTTCGCCCGCATTCATGCGGTCTTCGCCCGCCAACGCACAAACTTCAGCCGTGCTACATGCTCCAGACGGTCTTAGCCTGCACAGAACCAGGCTTCAGCCACTTCCACGTAAACTGCCATCTCAACCCCGTACCCGTCACTCGCATCCCCCGGAGCACATATGCAAAATCAACCCCAGTACGACAAACGCTCTATTGACGTGCCACAACAAGCGCACATACCCTACGTGATAGTACCACCACCTTGACAGTCTCTCGACTCAACGACGCTTTCGCAGCTCGGAAACCCCTGTGCATACAACCCCTGTCCCTGCTGCTCTTCCCATACCTACTTTTTCATCTGAACAAGGTTTGCGAGCTGCAAAAGCTTCGTTCAGCCGGGAGACTGTGAAGGTGGGGGTACTATCGCGTAGGGTACGCGGGCTCGGTGTGGCACGTCAATAGAGCGTTTGTCGTACTGGGGTTGATTTTGCATATGTGCTCCGGGGGACGCGAGTGACGGGTACGGGGTTGAGATGGCAGTTTATGTGGAAGTGGCTGAAGCCTGGTTCTGTGCGGCCTAAGACCGTCTGGAGCATGTAGCACGGCTGAAGTTTCTGCGTTGGCGGGCGAAGACCGCATGAATGCGGGCGAAGACAGCTCGAGAGAATTGAGTGTCGTAGAGGGGGCGAGGTTGGGTGGATGTACTGCCGCACGTGGGGTACTGTCGATGCGAAGAGCATTGAGCACGGGCATAGCCCGTGCGAAGATGCTCGTATATATATGATATATATATATATATATATATATATATATATATATATATATATATATATATATATATATATATATATACTAGTGATTAGTGCTTGCGGGTTACGACATTGGGCCGGGACATCATTTTGCTGGCGGCTGTGTTTAGCTGGGAACAACATTCGAGGGGAGGCAATTTTTGGCGGGCTGCACAATGTCTACAAACTGCAAACTCCGCCATGACCTAGATTTATGCTTGCCTCCTGTGAGAAATGAATGTTGCTGACTGTTGCAAACTGATAGTGTGTTTTGTATTTAAGCTATTAGAGTTTTGTTTAGGTCTTTTATTGTGCAAATCTTGTCTTATTAGCTTATATGTCCCTTCTTCTTGTATTTATTTATGTCAATAATGTTTTTGTGCTTTTTGCAGGTTTTCTCAATTTTCACCCAAAATGACCTGACACGGCCACCAACATGGTCGTGTCATGGGGCGTGTCACCTGTTCCCAAAGAATCAATCACCAGAGGAAAGTCCAGAGTTCATCCCGACCAGGACACGACGTCCAACACGGATGTGTCACTGGTCGTGTCAAGCTGGTCGTGTCAACATGGACCGTGTCACCAGGAGTCAATGAATTTCCAGAGCAGGACACGACCACCAACACGGCCGTGTCGCCACCTCCTCAGCGCATGCAGCCCGCCATTAATGCCCCCCACCCCCCCCCCCCCCCCGTCGAAGCCCATCAACCGCAGAGGACACGGCCACCAACACGGCCGTGTCAGCATGGGCGTGCCCGCCAGTCGACGTTGCAATGAGCATTCCCGCCAAGACCAGAGCCCGAAGTCAACCAGCATGGGACACGACCACCAACACGGCCGTGTCGCCGACCATGTCACCTCCTCTGGAATTTTTATAAATTCAGACCCCCCTTGAGTCAATATAGTTTTCTGGAGTGTGTAAGGAAGTGCTGCCATTTTATTTTCTGAAGTTTTTCATGCTCTCTCTCTCTCTCTCATTTTAGTTTTTCCTAATTCTAGTTTAATTTAAGCTTTTGTAATAGCCTTTGTAATTGCTTTAGTTGCTAATGGTATGACTAGAATAAGATTTCAATTTTCATTGCACTTGTAATTTTCATTTCCAAGTTGTAAGCTCTCTTTTATATTAATATAAAAAGTGTTGTTTGCTCTCTTTCTTACCTTGTGTTCTTTACGCTTTACTACTCATCCCCCCTCCTCCACTTCATCATGATTAACTAATCCTCCATGTACTCGATCTTGATAATCCGAGGTTCGAGTGATTAAGTTATGATGCTTTGATTTTACCTTTTCTTTTTTGGGTTTAGCCTTGAATTACTCTTGATTTATCATGTGTTGGAGATATATCATCGATATATATTCTCCACCTTTGCTTTCATTCTTGGCTAGCTGAGAGGCCGATAGATTGAAGTGAGCACTCAAGAGTAAAGGGAGTTGTACGCACCCCTCGAGAGAGGCAGACGTCAAAATCTCCCGGATTGGAGTAAAATCTAATAGTGGGGTTCACCGCGTAAAGCGAGCTTTAGGCCTCCGATTTAGAAGAGAGTCGGTCGTACCTTCCTAAACTCAGTTGGGCACGACTTCGAGAGAAGCATGTTCAAGCTTTAGGAGTCTCCACGCTCAAAGACCTTTACCCTATTAAGCTTAGGTTTATTTATTGTGTTTTTAATCGACTCTTGCCGAGGTGATTCTTGATCGAGTATATTTCCTTCTCATCGTTCTAACCCTTCAGTGTAATCGTTTCTTTTATGCTCTCTTTATTTTTATTGCAAGTAGGACTCTTTTTTATGCAATATTTCCTTTAGTGCATTTATTTTTCTTTTAACCTAAGATTTTCGTCGATAAAATAATAGCCTTCGTGTGAGTAAGCTTACTCAACAGTTCCCGGATTTTAATACGACACTTGTGTCCCCTTGATACAGTTTGATAGGTATACTTGCCTAGTTGGATTGCTAGTTTGGCTGCACTCTTTTCTTAAGCGTTGGTCAGACCATCAAGTTTTTGGCGTCGTTGCCGGGGAGCAACTTTCGTTGATAAATTGAAAACACGAACCTATTAATTTTGTCATTTCTCTTTCTCATCCTCCTTCTAAAAAATTTTAAAATAAAAAAAAAGTTTATTACCGCTCTTAATAGAAACCCGCTTCACAATTTTTCTACACCACCTAAATCTCTCGAAAAGGGCAAAGCGGTTTTAAGTGCCGCTATCTTGTCTAGTACCTTGCGAACCCTTCACCGGGTAGCCCTTGGGAAGTTCGAGAGTTAAAACATAACTTAAAAAAATTTTATTTCAAAAAAATTAGTAACTCTCTTTTCTAGTTTTTTTATTTCTCTTTCTTCTCTTCTCTTCTTCTAGTGTATGACCCGCAGGAGTCCGTCAGTTATTTTGGACCTGGACCACGAAATTGAGCGTACTATTCGGAGAAGATCGCGATTTCAAGGTCCTACTTTCCAAATACCGGTTGAGGATTCCGAGTCCTTTTTTACTTTAAGAATGGAAGAACCCCACGTGGAGGAAGTCGTGCAAAGGCCTATGTCTTATTATATACGACCGAATCTCGAGGGTACTGAATCTAGCATAGTTCGCCCTGCAATATCAAATAATAACTTCGAACTGAAGCCTAGCATAATTCAAATGGTGCAGCAGTATGTGCAATTTGATGGACTTCAAGATGAAGATCCAAACGCACATATAGTAAGCTTTCTTGAGATTTGTGACACCTTCAAGATAAATGGTGTCACAAATGATGTTATTAGGCTAAGATTATTTCCTTTCTCCTTTAGAACTAAGGCTAAGAAGTGGATGAACACTCTACCTAAAAATAGCATCACAACATAGACTCAATTAACTAAAAAAATTTTGGCGAAGTATTTTCCGCCAGCTAAAACTGCAAAACTTAGGAACGACATTTCTGCATTTGGACAAATAGACTCTGAAACCCTTTATGAAACCTGGGAAAGATTTAAAGAATTATTAAGACGATGCTCACATCACGCTCTTCCTATATGGTTACAAGTGCAGATATTTTATAACGGGCTAAATCAAGTACAAAGCAAATGATAGACGCAGCTTCCGGTGGTACTTTAAACCACAAAACCCCGGAAGCAGTTCTTGAGCTTTTTGAGGACATGTCAATAAACACCTACCAGTGGAATGTGCCTAGGTCCCGCCCAAACAAACCTGCAGGTATCTTTGAAGTGGACAACGTCTCCCAGCTAGCTCTGCAAGTAGAAATATTAAGCAAAAAAATTACGGAGATGACTGCTGCCTCCGCCCCTCAGGTATGGGAATCTGCAACTTCTGCTCCAGAACAATTAGATTTTGTTAATAATAATATGCCTAGAAATGCTTTTAATAATTTTTCTACTGCGAATTTTCATTCTCTTGGTTTTGTTTTTCCAAATAGTTATAATCCTGCTTTAAGAAATCGCCCGAATTTTTTGTGGAGTAATCCATCGAATGCAATGCGCCCACCACCACAAAATGATTTTTCTGCACCGCCTCCACCTCTTCAGAACTTTCCAAAACCTCCAAGCTTGGAGGAGTTACTTTCTAAATATATCACCGCAAATGACGCTACTATAAGAACCTTAACCGGGTCCGTAAAAAGTCTAGAAAATTAAGTAGGACAACTCGCAAAACTAATTTCTGAGCGACCCGCAGGGTCTCTTCCTTCTAATACCGAGCCCAACCCGAGAGAGCAAGCGAAAGCTATAACTCTTCGTAGTGGGAAGCAAGTTCCCGGTGTGGTAAGTGAAGAGCCCGAGGTAAGCTCCGCTCCCGCTTTAAAAAATCAAAGCTCCACCCCCGTTTTAAAAATTCCACCCTCTGCCGAAGAAGTTATCACCCCTGATTTAGAAAAAGAATTCACTCCACCACCCACCTTTAAAAATAATCCTACCCCGCCATACCCTTCTGAACTTAATAAACAACGTCAGGACGATCAATACAGCCGATTCTTAGAAATGTTTAAACAAATCCACATAAATCTGCCCTTTCACGAAGCGATATCCCAGATGCTGAAGTACGCTAAGTATCTTAAGGACCTCCTGACCAACAAGAAGAAGTTAGAGAACCTTTTGCATGTCACATTAAATGTCGAGTGCTCGGCGGTCTTGACAAACGATTTACCAAAGAAAATCAGTGACCCGGGTAGTTTTTCTATTTCGTGTGTCTTTGGTGATCTTTTTGTCAAGCACGCATTAGCCGACTTAGGTGTGAGTATTAACCTGATGCCCCTCTCGTTGTTTAAGAAGTTAGGAATTGGTAACCTCAACCCCACATGCATGAGTATCCAGCTAGCCGATAGATCTGTCAAGTACCCGTTAGGAATCGTGGAGGATGTCCTAGTTAAAGTCGACAAGTTCATCTTCCCGGTGGACTTTGTCATATTAGACATCAAAGAAGACGTCGAGGTTCCCATGATCCTTGGTCGACCCTTCCTTGCCACCTCCCGAGCCATCATTAATGTAAGCAATGGTAAGTTTTTCCTTCGCGTAGGTGACGACGAAGTAACTTTCTCTATCACCCCCTCGATGAAGAACACCCTTGCAAATGATGACTCTTGTTTTTTCATAGATGCCCTAAGTGAAGAATCCTCCTATCACTTCTCGGATTTTGAAAAAGAGTTTTCTGATTTTTGTTCCTCCTCTACTCCTCCAACTGAATCGCTACACCTAAGTGAAAAAAATCCTCCTGTCACCTCTTTGAATTTGAAAAAGAATTTTCTGATTTTTGTTCCTCTTCTACTCTTCCAATTGCATCGCTGCAAGAAGCCTCCATGGCCTTTAGCCCCACCCCTTTTAATTTTATACATAAAAAAGTCTACGAGGATATAGGTTTTTGAAAAAGAAAGAATTTCTAAAACCTCGTATGAAGACCCCCCTACCCTGGAATTGAAAGAACTACCCGAGCATCTTAGATACGCTTTCTTAGAAAAGGACTCCAAGTTGCCCGTCATAGTTTCGGCCTACCTCACGGATGTGCAAAATGATAAAATCCTTTTAATTTTACGTAAGCATCGCCGAGCTATTGCTTGGCAGATATCTGATATCAAGGGCATAAGCTCATCTTTCTGCACTCACAAAATCTTAATGGAAGATAATTCACGTAACTCTATACAACCTCAGCGCCGTATAAACCCCAACATGAAAGAAGTAGTTAAGGGCGAGGTTACGAAATTATTAGACGCAGGAATTATCTATCATATATCTAATAGTAAGTGGGTTAGCCCAGTCCAGGTAATACCAAAGAAGGGAGGGATAACGGTAGTTAGTAATGAGAATAATGAATTAATCCCGACACGGACGGTGACCGGGAGGCGAATGTGTATAAATTATCGTAAGTTAAATGACGCCACCTGCAAGGATCATTTTCCCTTGACATTCATCGATCAGATTTTAGAACGATTATCCGGCCATAGCTTTTATTGTTTTCTCGACGGCCTCTCAGGGTATTTTCAAATCCCCATCTCTGCCGAGGACCAAGAGAAAACTACGTTCACTTGTCCCTTCGACACCTTCGCTTACTGAAGAATGTTGTTTGGGTTGTGCAATGCGCCATCTACATTCCAGCGATGTATGCTCGCTATTTTTGACAAGTACGTAGAAAACATTATGGAGGTATTTATGGATGATTTCTCCGTGTTCGGTGACGCATTTGATAGTTGTTTAAAAAACCTCGAAAAAGTCTTAGAAAGATGCGAAGAAACTAACCTTGTCATAAATTGGGAGAAATGTCATTTTATGGTGAGGGAATGGTTAGTTTTGGGTTATAAAATTTCTGCTAGAGGTATTGAAGTAGACGTTACTAAGATAGAAGATATCGAGAAGCTTTCGCCGCATACAAACATCAAAGCAATACGAAGTTTCCTAGGGCATGCTGGTTTTTACCGCCGTTTCATAAAGGACTTCTACAAGATCACCAAACCCCTTACCCATCTCTTAGAAAAAGATGCCCCATTTATTTTTGATGACCTTTGCCTAGCTGCTTTTAATTTAATAAAAGAAAAATTAATTAATGCCCCGATTATGATAGCTCTGGTGTGGGACTTTCCCTTTGAGATAATGTGTGATGCGAGTAGTTTTACGGTGGGAGCCGTATTAGGTCAATGCATATCTAAAAACTTCCACCACATCTATTATGCAAGTAAGGCGCTCACATCTGCATAGGAAAATTACACCACAACTGAGAAGCAGCACCTAGCTGTAGTATTCGCTTTTGATAAATTCCGCCCTTATATTACAGTTTCAAAAATTATCGTTTTTACGGACCACTCGGCCCTCAAATATCTTCTTGCCAAAACAAATGCCAAACCGTGCCTCATTCGCTGGGTCTTACTCCTCCAGGAGTTTGACTTAGAAATCCGTGATAAGCGAGGAGCCGAGAATTTGGCCGCCGACCACCTCTCGCGTATAGATAATCCTTTTATTGAAAATCTAGATGAAAAATCTTTTAATGATTATTTTTCTGAAGAGATGCTGCTTTCAATTAACACTTCTCCTTCTCCTTGGTTTGCACGCATTGCCAACTACTTAGTCGCTCGTGTGCTCCCAAAAAGTTCTCCTCTCAACAAAAGAAGAAATTCTTTTCTGAGTTGAAGAACTATTTTTGGGAGAACACGCAACTTTTCAGAGTCTGTGCGGACCAAGTGATAAGGAAATGTGTTTCTTATGAAGAAGGATTAGATATTTTAAAACACTTACATGAAGGTCCAACTGGTGGGCACTATCAAGCTGCTCGCACCGCTCACAAGGTGCTTTGCGCGGGTTTTTACTGGCCTAGCTTGTTTAAAGACGCGCAAGCCTTTGTGAGTAGGTGTGATAGTTGCCAACGGTCGGGCAACATTTCCAATAAAAATGAAATGCCACAAAATTATTTCTTTGAGTGCGAAATTTTCGAACTCTGGGGAATTGATTTTGTTGGCCCTCTTCCTTCTAGCTTCGGAAATAAGTTTTTTTTAGTTGTCGTTGATTATGTTTCGCGATGGGCTGAAACCCAAACTCTTCCTATGAACGATGCCCGAATCGTGGTTACGTTTTTTAAAAAAATTATTTTCTCGATTCGGTACGCCGCGCGCCACCGTTAGTGACAGGGGTTCCCATTTCTGTAACGCACAGTTTTCTAAAATCCTTACTAAATATGGCGTTACGCATAAGCTTTCAACCGCCTACCACCCCCAAACTAACGGACAAGTCGAAGTAGTGAATAGAGAAATAAAAAGAATTTTAGAAAAGACTGTTTCAACTTCTAGGAAAGACAGGTCAACCAAATTAGATGATGCTCTATGGGCCTACCGAACATCATACAAAACCGCCCTCGGATGGATGCCGTATCAGTTGGTTTATAGAAAATCGTGTCATTTACCCGTAGAATTAGAACACCGCGCTTTTTGGGCCTTGCGATTCTTAAACTTCGATCTCCACTCTGTCGGCGACCTTAGAAAATTTCAACTCAACGAACTCAACGAGTGGCGCTATTACGCATACGAAAATAACAAACTTTATAAAGAGCGGACGAAACGCTTTCACGATTAGCACTTAAGGCACCCAAAAACCTTTAAGCCGGGCGACCAGGTTATTCTTTATAATTCTCGTTTACGTTTATTTCATGGAAAATTAAAATCACATTGGTCTGCGCCCTTTACTGTTTTAGAAGTTTTTCCTTATGGTACTGTTTTGATTTCCCACCCTGATAAGGGTAATTTCAAAGTGAATGGTCAACGTCTTAAACTGTATTTCTGTAATGATGTCAGTCCTAATTATGTTAACTATATCCTTCATGATCTGACTTTTGATTAGTTTGGAACTTTATGTTATTAAAACTTTGAACTATTTCTTTGAACTTTGTTTTAGACAATATTCTCGGACAATATTATTTTGTTACGTCGAGCTCAAACGATGTTTTAAACAAATGACACTCTTGGGAGGAAACCCAAGTTATCTTTTTCTATTTTCTTTATTTTACAATTTTTGCCCCGAACGGATCCGACAAGCTGAAGCTTCTGCGATCGCCTGCTCCAACTCTGCTGAATCCATCACGAAGTCCAAAGAAGCCATTTTATGAAGATCCAAAGTGCAAGCATGGGGGAGCGGCATCACTCAACTTTCGCAGCAAATAAATCCGGGGAAGTACCTGTTTTTCAATTATGTACTTTAATTTTCTTTCTCTCTAACCCCCTTCTCTATTGAGGACAATGTCCATTTTAAGCTTGAGGGAGGACTTCCTCCTTCTTTTTGCTTCTTGTGAATATTTTTCATGTTTTTTTGTGAATATTTTTCAAAATTCAAACAAAAAAAATAAAATAAAAAAGAGAATATTTCAAAATTTTTAAAAAAATATGTTTTTTATTTTTTTAATAGTTTAGACATTTTGTTATTTCAATAGTACCCCTTGTTTTTGTTTTGTTTTTCTCAAAATTCCTTATAAACCACTTAGCTAATAATAATTTTTCTAATCCTTCTTTTTAATTATGTTTCACAAGTAAAATGTTCGTCATGCTGTGTTTCTAATTCACGGTAGCATGTTAAGGTGAAATTTTTTCCTAAAACTCGCATTTCTATTATGGTTTTTCGTTCTTTATTTTCTTGACTTTCTCAAAAATTATCATCCACTATTTTCCTTTTCGTTTTTAGATAATTTTTCAAAGGTGTTGGTTTGAATAACGTAGTAGATGTGAACGATCCAAGTCACCTATTATTTCTATTTTCAAGATAATTTCATCAATCTTCTTTTATTATGTAGGACTTGCTTTTTGAAAATTTTCAAATCTATGTTTTAAATAAATTTAAAAGCGTGAAAATGATTTATGCCGTTTTTGTTTTCGTTTGAGCTTTCCTGCCAACCTAAAAACTTTCACCACTAGTTAGCCGCTTTTGAGCCTTTTTTTTCCAATTTCATTTGATAGCTCCTCTTTTCATATCATTTTCACCAAAGCCAAAATTTTCAACTTATCTAATCACACTAGCCTTTTTGAGTTTCATAAATAATTTTCATGATTATGATAGGTTATTTTGTGATATTTTTGGAGAAGTTTTTTTTTTAAAAAAAGTATGCTCAAAAGATGTATGTGTTTTTGTTTGGCCAATTCAATATGAAAATGAAAATATTTATGACCTTTGTTTTGAAAAAGAAAAAAGAAAGAAAAATATTTTGTTCAAAATGAAAATTTTTGAAACTCTTTGTTTTGGTTTAGTGTGATTTTAAGCCTCCCTATTTATCTTTGAATTCCACTCCTAATCATAATCCTAAACCAAACGCCTCGGTCCTATTAAGTCCTTTTGATTCACGCCTTTTTGAATTTTATTTAATAACTAAGAAAAGAAGAAAAGTAAATCAGTATTAGTTTTGGATGTAAATTTAGATCTTTGTTATTTATTTGATATAATTATAATGCGCTGCTTGGATCTAGTAACAACTCAATGTGTTTTTTTTCATTTTCGTTGCTTTGATTAAATCTATTTAAAGAATTTCGTCAAAATTTTGGATGATTTATTTTCGTTATGTAAAGTTTATAAAAGTTAAACCATACCCAAATAATTGTTTTAGATTCACGTTTCACCTTTTCCCTACTTAAAATTTTGCATAGTACTTGTGTATGCATAATTAGAAATTTTTGATTTGTCATATTTTATGGTTATCTAGTTTTTATACTTTTTGCTTGAGGACAAGCAAACCTTAAGCTTGGGGGAATTTGATAGTGTGTTTTGTATTTAAGCTATTAAAGTTTTGTTTAGGTCTTTTATTGTGCAAATCTTATCTTATTAGCTTATATGTCCCTTCTTTTTATATTTATTTATGCCACTAATGTTTTTGTGCTCTTTTGCAGGTTTTCTCAATTTTCACCCAAAATGACCTGACACGGACACCAACACGGTCGTGTCGTTGGCCGTGTCAGCATGGGCGTGCCCGCCAGTCGACGTTGCAATGATCATTTCCCGCCAGAACCAGAGCCCGAAGTCAACCAGCATGGGACATGGCCACTAACACGGTCGCGTCGCCGGACGTATCACCTCCTCTTGAATTTCTATAAATTCAGACCCCCTTGAGTCCATATAGTTTCCTGGAGTGTGTAAGGAAGTGTTGCCCTTTTGTTTTCTGAAGTTTTTCATGCTTTCTCTCTCTCTCTCTCTCTCTCTCTCTCTTTCTCATTTTAGTTTTTCCTAATTCTAGTTTAGTTTAAGCTTTTGTAGTAGCCTTTGTAATTGCTTTAGTTTCTAATGGTAGGGCTAGAATACGATTTCAATTTTCATTGCACTTGTAATTTTCATTTCCAAGTTGTAAGCTCTCTTTTAGATTAATAAAAAAAGTGTTGTTTGCTCTCTTTCTTACCTTGTGTTCTTTATGCTTTACTACTCATCCCCCCTCCTCCACTTCACCATGATTAACTAATCCTCCTTGTACTCGATTTTGATGATCTGAGGTTCGAGTGATTAAGTTATGATGCTTTGAGTTTACCTTTTCTTTTTAGTGTTTAGCCTTGAATTAATCCTGATTTATCATGGGTTGGAGATATAACATCGATATATATTCTCCACCTTTGCTTTCATTCTTGGCTAGCCGAGAGGCCGATAGATTGAAGTGAGCACTCAAGAGTAAAGGGAGTTGTACGAACCCCTCGAGAGAGGCAGACGTCCAAATCTCCCGGATTGGAGCAAAATCCAATAGTGGGGTTCACCGCGTAAAGCGAGCTTTAGGCCTCCGATTTAGAAGAGAGTCGGTCAGACCTTCCTAAACTCAGTTGGGCATGACTTCGAGAGAAGCATGTTCAAGCTTTAGGAGCCTCCACGGTCAAGGACCTTTACCCTATTAAGCTTAGGTTTTTTTATCGTGTTTTTAATCGACACTTGCCGAGGTGATTCTTGATCGAGTGCATTTCCTTCTCTTCATTCTAACCCTTCAGTGTAATCGTTTCTTTTATGCTCTCTTTATTTTTATTGCAAGTAGTCCTCTTTTTTATGCAATATTTCCTTTAGTGCATTTAGCTTCCTTTTAACCTAAGATTTGCGTCGATAAAATAATAGCCTTCGTGTGAGTAAGCTTACTCAACAGTTTCCGGATTTAATACGACACTTGTGTCCCTTTGCTACAGTTCGATAGGTATACTTGTCTAGTTGGATTGCTAGTTCGGCTGCTCTCTTCTCTTAAGCGTTGCCCGGGCCATCACAAACTAATATCATTTTTTGTTTTGTTTAAAACGAACATGAAAAACACTCTCCAAATGAACATAAGTATTTGTTTTGCCCCAAAACGAAAACGCATGAGGTTTTTGTTTTGGACCAAAACAAAAACCTTGAAATGAAAACTTGCAAACTGTTAAATTTTCTCAGCGTGGTCAGCAAGGTAGCCCAAACGCCAAATTAATATCTTCGGCACTACCCAGTTCTCACGTTGAACCAGCGGAAAACCAAGGAACAAGGTTAATCCCAACAAACAATGGAAGCACAAGCTGATCTTTTATACATTCACTTCTTTACAACATGAGGTATACATAGCGAGACATGATTTCGCTAGTATAAACAGCTGTAAACAGAAAGCACCAAAAACCAAGCCGGGCGGACAGCACCGGAGTCCGCCGAGACCGCCGAGGTCGCCGAGGTCGCCGAGTCCACTGAGATCGCCCGAACTATGCTGCAATCTGTCGAATAGCCATGAAGTTCGCTGAAGCCGCGATGCCGCGCGGACACACCGTTATTCGTCTCCTGCTGAGGCTGAACTGAGGAACACACCCCCTACCCGCCTGAAGCCGGCGGACAGGTTATTGAAGCTGGCAAAGTTGAAACAGAGTTGACAAGCCGCAGAGCGACCTCCTGCTGAATCCGCAGAGACCGCACAAATTCCAAGTACTTGACCGAAGTCAAAGCCAAACTCCTGGCTCCTTGAAGCTACCCGCGCGACCTGCACACAGCAAACCGTCAGCCCTGAATTAATCCGCACGGACAGACAAACTGAGACCGCAGCTCCTTGCCCAACCCAACTTACTGTTCACTCAAGTTACTGTAGACCTGCCAGGAGGGTCCTATTTATAGGCGAGGTGAGGAGTGTGGTCACCGCCCTAGAGATAGCGACACCGCCCCAGCCCGCGCGATAGCAAAACACCATCCACCGAGTCCGCAAGGACTTGACCGGATACCAAGGATAAACCGCCAGGAGCAAGGCATCGTTGGCGAAACCTCATCAGTCCGCCCAAGCTATGCGGACAAGGCAGCATCCCGCAAAGACTCCAACCACTGCAGGACAGCAACCCCCTTCAATGGCTGTCCGCACAAACTCGAGGCAGTCCGCAAGACTCAAGCCTCAATCCGCCACAAGTCCACGACCAAAGGAAGAAAGCGAGTTCGCCCGGTCAATAGCGGACTTGACGGATACTGCGGACACCATGGTCTTGGCACAGAGTGTGACCACGTCCAAAACCATCAAAGTCCAATGCGAGCATGGAGGACATAAACTCCCGTCCGCCAAACACCCTAGCACACAGACCGCCATCAGTCCGCAGGCTACTCTCACACCTGCCCAACGCAGCAGCCATCTCCCGGACTCCACACACCAGTCTGCCAACGACCTCCACAACAAACATCTGTTGTAACACCAGAGCTCGACAAGGCCTCAGCCAAGCCCTAAGCCCAGTCCGTAACAGCCCATACCGCGGACACACTAGTCCGCAAGCTTCCCGCGGACATGAGCCAAACCGCCAATCAGCACAAACTTGCACCACGGCCACTGAGAAATGCACAAGTATGCAAGCCTCTATCCGCTCAGGCCGCTCCTTGGCTAAACCAATCAGCCAACGCCCTATCCGCAGATACCAGCCGCACAGTCCACAGACTACTTGCATATAACCCGCTTAGAAGAACAGTCGGCTTCCACTAGACTTTCCACCAGGCCGCACACAACAGTCCGCCTAGTCCGCCAACACTGTCCGCCCAGGCCGCCCGGCCTGTCCCGTCAACCACTTCCACTTCACAAATTTCAGCACTCCCCCTAGAAGTGGGAAGTGGTGACCAAGCCCAGCAAGCTGCGCAAGCGCTCAAAGGGCCCCTTCGACAGTGGCTTCGTGAAGATGTCAGCAAGATTATCTTCACTCCGAACATGCCCGACCAGCAGAGATCCCTCCAACACCTTCTCCCTGATGAAGTGGTGATCAATCTCCATATGCTTGGTCCTGGTATGACACACTGGATTGTTAACCAGTTTGAGAGCACTCTCATTGTCACCCCGGAGTAAAGTTGGCCCTTACACTTCTACATGAACATCCTCTATAAGCCTCCTCAACCAGATGGCTTCCCGAGCAGCCAAGGCCGAAGCCTTATACTCTGCCTCCGTAGTTGAGACGGACACCGAGTCCTGCTTCTTGCTACACCACGAGATGCTAGCTGAACCGCAAGTGAACACATAACCTGAAGTAGACCTCCGATCATCCGAATCACCGTCATAGTCAGCATCCGTGTACCCAAGCAAGGCAAACTCTGAGTCCCTTCCATAGAGGAGTCACATGTCAGAAGTCGCCTTGACATACTTCAGAATACCCTTCGCCGCCACTAGATGAGATTGTCTTGGTTCAGCCATATACCGACTTACTCGGCCAACAGCATAAGCAATGTCCGGCCTTGTAATCGTCAGGTAAATCAAGCTCCCAACAAGAGCTCTAAACACCAAGGGATCATGAAGAACCCTTCCCTCATCTCGTCGAAGCTTCAGCCCAGGTTCCAGTAGAGTAGAGCACTTCTTCCCTTCGCCCATGCCGAACCGCTTCACAATGCGATCAGCATACACTTTCTGGCAAACGAGAATCCCGCACTCCTTCCTCTCCACTTCAAGACCGAGAAAGTGATGAAGCTCTCCCAAGTCTTTCATCTCGAAGCGTATAGTAAGCTTAGCCCTGAGCCTTGCTACTTTCCCCTCCAAATTCCCTGTGATGATCATGTCATCCACATACAGCAGGACCAAGACTTGTAGCTCCCCCTTCTTCTTGACGAACAAGCTTGAATCCGAGTTGGAAGCAAGGTATCCACAGAATTGCAAGTACTCTGCAATCTTCCCATACCAAGCTCTAGGAGCTTGCTTCAACCCATAGAGAGCCTTCCCGAGTTTGCAGACATAGTCCGGATGCTTTTCAAAGACAAAACCAAGCGGCTGATACATGAAGATGTCCTTGTCAATCTCTCCGTAAAGAAAGGCATTCTTCACATCGAGTTTCCACAACCTCCATCCCTTGCTAGCAGCCAAGGTGATCACCACTCTAACTGAAGTCATCTTCACAACTGGACTGAATGTCTCCTCATAGTCTTCTCCATACTGTTGTGAGAATCCTCTAGCGACCAGGCGAGCTTTGAACCTATCAATGCTCACATCATCCTTCTTCTTCAACTTATACACCCACTTGCAAGTAACCGGAGTAATGCCATCAACCTTGGGCACAAGGTCCCAGGTTTCATTCTTCTTCAGAGCATCAATCTCTTCTTTCATGGCACCTTCCTACTCCTTCACTCCAGTGGCCTCATTGAAGGTTGCAGGATCTCGCTCATCTAGAGGACCTGCAAAGAAGCAGGAGACAAAGCTCACTGCATTCCCATCACAGTATCGATCCGGTGGCTTAAGAACCCTCTTCGATCTTCAAAGGGTCGGATCCTTGCTCACTGCTTCCGTTGCTTCTTCGGGCTCAACTCCTACTTGGGGCAAGTATTGAACAGTGCTCCCCCTGCTTCCTGAGCCAGAAGGCTCAGCCTCGGAGTTAGAAGCAACAGGAGCTGTTGGTGAAACAGCAAGCTCCTCTTCCAAGCTTCAGCAGCCACCACCGGTGCTTCATCAACCTTGCTACTTCCGGTTAGCTCAACCGAGTCACCTCCATATGACGTCAGCTCATCAAAGACAACGTCTCTTGACACCACGAACTTCTTTGTCACAGGGTCCATGCATTTCCATCCTTTCTTCCGCTCATCGTAGCCAACAAAGATAAGCTTCCTTGCCTTCGCATCCAGCTTAGTCCGTGAAGCATCCGGGACATGCACGTATGAAAGAAATTGTACCTAATCACCTAGAAGGGGGGGGGGGGTGAATAGGTGACCTTAATCTTTTAAAACTTTTAGGCAGAATTAATCACAGAATTCACAGAACTATAAACAACATACACAGAATCAGACACACACAGAGTACACACAGTTTTATAGTGGTTCCCCAAGGTCTGGGTACATCCACTTTCCCATTCGTCTATCTAGTAGTGTACTAGATTCGGCCCAACTTCTCCACTATTCCTCAGATCCTCAGATCTTACACTCAGAACCCCAAACAGGTTCCTACAACTCAGGCTCAAAGCCCTACCACTCAGTCTTCACCAAGACCTACACTCAGCCTTCAACAAGGCCTACACTCAGCCCTCAACAAGGCCTACACTCAGAGAAATCAATCTCCTACACTCAGGCACACAGGCCCTACCACTCAGCCTTTATAATTTCAGGCTTACAACTCAGATCCCTTAGGATCCTACAAGAAATTAAAATTACAATGAATATAACCACAACTCAGATTGAGAGAGAAGAGTTGTCTGGTTTCTTGAAGAGTTCTTGGAAGAACTTTGCTGAGATCAACCTTCCTTGGCTTCCTTCAAAGTTTCTTGAATTTAGAACACAGTAGGATTGAGTCTCTATGCAGATGATCTTCAATCACTGCTGACTTAAGAATCAGATCTCAATATGAAACTTTCTTCACAGCCTGGTTCAACAGCTGTCTTCTTAGAAGGAGATCTCTCTCTCTCCAACTTATTAGATATTCTGATCACTTCAATTGATTCTTCAATGAATTGCTTGATCAATCTTTTTCTGTAAAGGAGAAGGGTCTTTATATAGACTTTCTCCAAGGTGACCGGCTGATCCGGTTCCTAACAGCTTTCTGACAGCTTTGACAGTTGCAGTAGACCGGCTGGAATGACAGCTGTCAAGTCATCCAGTCACTTCTTGAATTTTCTATAACTGTCTGAAAGTGTCGAGACAGTCAGTCTTTAAGTGTCGACACTTATATACTAAGTGTCGACACAAGTAGACTAAGTGTCGACACTAGCCTTCATGGTGTCGACACAACTCCTTGTGTTGTAGAATCTGCTTCTCGACACTGCTTCTTCAACATGTGTCGACACTGTTCCTGTGTGTCGACACAAGTCCTTCTTCTTCAATACTTAGTTGATTTCTGCTAAGTGTCGACACAACTCCTTTGTGTCGACACATCTTCTTGTGTTGAAACTTGCTAAGTGTCGACACATCTTCTTGTGTCGACACATGCCTTCTGTGTTGAACTTTTGCTGAGTGTCGACACATCTCCTTTGTGTCGACACTTGTACTTAGACTTCATTGAAATTTGCTGAGTGTCAACACAGCCTTCTAGTGTCGACACTTTCTTCATGTGTTGAGACTTTTGCTGTGTGTCGACACATTCTTCATTATGTCGACACTTGTACTTAAACTCTGTTGAAGTTTGTTGAGTGTCGACACAGCCTCCTAGTGTCGACACTTGTACTTGAACTTTGTTGATGTTTTGCTGAGTGTCGACACAGCCTCCTAGTGTCGACACTTTCTGATGTCGACAAAGTTCCTCTGGGTGTCGACACTGCTTTTAAGTGTCGACACTGATTCTTTAGACATTTCTTCATTGAGTGTCGACACAGCCTGTATGTGTCGACACTTTCCTTCTGGTGTCAACTCTACATTCCTGATGTCGACACAATCACTCCAAGTGTCGACACTGCTTCTCTGGGTGTCGACACAAGCCTTCTTAAGTGTCGACACTTTTCTTCTGGGTGTCGACACATGTACTTAGAAACTTTTAAGCTTTCCCTGCAATTACTTAACCTGCACAAGGTAACTCAAAATACATCAAATACATCTTGATGTATATCATTGAGTGGGGTGAGGCTTCTTCAAATCAGGTACATATTTTCCAATGTACCCAACAATCTCCCCCTATTTGGAGAAGTCATAACCCTTAGTCAATGATATACACCATACATAACAAATTCACAGTATGATGTAAAACAATATTAAATGATAGGGTAATTACATAAACATGTATAAACAAAACATGTATACACAAATATCTCAGAACAGTAATGTAATAGATTTAACACATATCACATTGTTCTAACAACTTCAACATTTTCATTATTCAAAAGTTTACAGAAAGTTGAAGACAACTGATTACACATAGTAAACTTAAGAAAAATTTCTATCCTAAGGCAGCTCAGGCTCCTTAATAACTATGCCCTTTCCTGATTGTATCTTTGCTTGGACAGGAGCTTCAGTATCATCAGCAGCAGCAGGCTTCTTTCCCTTAAGATCTTTCCTTTTCAATTCTTCAGCCTTTATCTTTTGCCTTTCAAAATAATGATAAGGCTTGGGGAAGTACTTGCTAGGCTCCTGTGCAGTAGGAGGTAGCTTTTCCGACTTAGCCTTTCTTCTGTATTGAACAATAGCCTCTTGCCTGTTCTCATGTTTCCTCCACTCCAATTCAGAATACCACTTGTTTTTATCCTGAATATTGTCCTTGGCAGCCTTCCATGCAGTCAAGATGATATTCCTGGAAGTGGGGCTCCATTGTTCAAAATCAGGCCTAAGTTCAGCTTGCTCTCTGAATCTTTTCTTAGACAATTGAGTCTCTTGTTCTTTTAGTAGGGCCTCTTGTTCTTTCAGTATTGCCTCTGGCACAGGCTGAACCACTTTCTCAATGATGACAGTCTGAATTCCCTCAGGAGGATTGTACATAGTCTGGATTTCTTGATGTATCATGTCAAAGTCTGTTAGAGGGTATATTACTTGAGCTACTTCAGCTTGCTCCCCTCCAAGATATGCAGGATTAATCCCAGACTCTGCAGCATTGTCATCATCACATAAGGGAGGATATCCAAGGGTGGCTCTGATGGAATTGAAAATTCACTTGGCATGATCAGAGCCTGCCTTGACTAATACCCTCTCCCCCTTTATGACTTCTCTCTCAATGTGATCTCTTAGATCATCTTTCTGGAATCTTATCTGGGCATTCAGATAGTTTACTCCATCTTTGTAGAAAGGTTTCAACCTTTGGAGCTTTTCAGTTATTAGCTTCTGAGAATCCTGGAGAGCAGAAGTAACAGCAGTGATTCCTTCTTGTAATGCTTTATCAAATTCTGCCTTGGCTGTAGTCATGGCTGCAGTATGGGCAGAAGCTATATTCTTCATTTCAGTTACTATTGCATTATGAGAAGCTGTTAAATTATCATTCATTCTCAGCTGATTCTCCAGGACATAGCCTTGCTTTACTTTAAGCTCATCAAGTTTTGTCTTTAGTGTCTCTTGATGTGTGGCCAGATAGACTACTGCATTCCCTCCTTTATGGAAGCAGTCAGTCATTTCTTTCTTATTCAGATTCACTTCAAATCTGATGGACTTAATGTCTTGGGCCAGATCAAACTGCAGTGACTTATGCCCTTCATCTATATACTTTTCTATAGCTTGCCTTTGCTCATCCATCTTTATCTGTAAAGCCACCATCAGTGAACTATAGTCAGTAGATGGGGCAGGCTGTGGAGCAATGGTCTGTAGGGCTTTCTTATAATTCTGGCTCCTTCTCTTAAAGACTTGGAATTTCCTCTTCTTGGCTCTAGCAGCCTCTTCATCTTCTGATGCAGATGTGCTATCAATATTCACTCTGTCCTTATGACTTGGATGTGAATCTTTCTCAGGCCTTGGTGGTTGCTCAACATCCTTTGGCTTCTCAGTTTCTTTGCATGCAGTTTCTGCTTCAATCTCCACATGCTCCCCCTCAATAATGACTTTCTCCCCCTCAGCAGCAGCTTTTTCTTTCTCAAAATCTGTTTGGAGAAGATCAGGGAATAATTCTTCTAAAGTATATTCCTGTGGAGGATGGGGTGGAGAATCTCTTATATCATCAACCACTTGATCAGCAACAGATGTGTCCTCCATGACAACATCTTGAGGTTGACTAAGAATCTGAGGTTGCTGATTAATATCAGATAATATGTCAGTCATAACTTCATTCTCAACAGGGAAATCTAATTGGTTGATTTCAGTTATTACCTCAAGTATAGTCTGAGTAGCTTGTTCACTCTCTAGTGGAGTTGGATCTTCCATAAGTAGAGGCTCCCCCTGGGTTGAATCCAGGTGAATCGGGCTTGCTGAGGGTAGCTCCCCCTGCCTCTCTACATCTTCTTGTCTTGCTGGAGATTGTCCAGCATTTCCAGTTTCTTCCTCATCAGGAGTAAAAACAACTTGCTCTTCAGAGCTGCTTGAGGATTCTTGAGCCACAGGGGCTGTCTTCTTTTTCTTTTTCTAAGGTGTGTCCTTTACTGGAGATGGCAGTTCTTTGGTCAGTGCTCTATCCCACCTAGAGAAGATTATCAAATCTATTATCCTCATGTGGTTAATCTTAGATCCAGCTGCTTGATTCATCACCTCTGGTATACTACCAGCTAGGTATAGACTTAATATTCTTCCCAAATTGGGCTTCTTCATACTCTCTTTTATCTTCTCAAACACAACTGCAGACCAATCAGTTTCTAGTTTGAAGATAATCCTGGTCATTAGACTAAACATATGAGCTAAAATTTTGTCATGCCCTCCAGGCTTGCACAGTATTACCTTTTCAGTTATTTCAGACAAGAATTTTCCTTGGCTGTTCATTCCTTTTCTGTTGAATACTGATCCAATTTTCATGTTTGAGTCCAGTCCACACCATGTCAATGATTCTCTAGTCTTAGAAGCAGAAACATCTTCATCTCCCTTTGTCCTTGGTAGTTGAAGAACTTTTCTTAGAGTCTTAGGGGTGACCTTCACCTTGGTTCCATGAACTCTGGATTTAATCTTAAGTCCAGATTCATCTAGAGTTGCTTCATTCAGAAATTCGAGAACTTCCTTCTTCCATATCTTGATCGGTTCTGAAACAAGAAATTCTAACCCAGTCTCTTCTATTAGGGTTATCACGCCTTTGATCTCAGGTTCCGCGTCATCAAATGCGTGTCGCACGAGTTCATATCCTTCATTCACATTCTCTTCTAGCTTGGGCGCCATTAGGGTTTGAAGAAATTTGAATTTAGAGAAGAGAGATGTCGACACACAAGTTTGGTCTCGAAATTTTGGTGAGCGTGTCGACAAACAATGGCGAAAACCTATTTATACCTTTCTAGAATCGAAGATGAAAGGGCGCGTCAAAAGACTTAAATTGTGTCGACACTATTGAAAAGTGTCGACACTTACTTATAATGTCTCGACAACTATATGTCGACACAAGTATAGTCGACAGAATATATGTGTCGACACTTATTTATGTGTCGACACCGCTTTGCTCGACACTTAGTCGAGACTCTACAAGATGAATTCTGTGTAAAGTCTAAGTGTCGACACCACCTTGGATGTGTCGACACCTACACTGCATGTGTCGACACTAATTCTTTGAAGTGTCGACACCGACTTCCTAGATGTGTCGATACCATTTCTCTGAAATGTCGACACCACTTCTATGTGTCGACACAGACAACTCTGTGTGTCGACACCATTTTACTTAGCCAATTTTGAAAACTTATTCTAAGTTTATCATACCTAATTCAATTTTAAATTTATTGAATTTGGTTTCATCTAAGGGCTTAGTATACATGTCAGCTAGCTGATTATCTGTATTAATATATTCTAGTGAAATATCTCTTTTTTTCACATGTTCTCTTAGAAAATGGTATTTTATTTCTATATGCTTAGTCCTACTATGGGAGACAGGATTGTTTGCAATAGAAATAGCACTAGTAGAATCACAAAATAAAGGTGTTCTACTTACTTAAATACCATAGTCTTCTAGCTGATGTTGAATCCATAGAAGTTGAGCACAGCAACTTCCTGCAGCAACATACTCTGATTCTGCTGTGGAGATAGCCACACTTGTTTGTTTCTTGCTACTCCATGATATCAGCCTTCCACCTAGGAATTGACAGGTACCTGTGGTACTCTTTCTATCTTCCTTGCAGCCTGCAAAATCTGCATCTGAATAACCTGTCAGTTCAAACTCTCCATTCCTAGGGTACCAAAGGCCTAGATAAGGAGTGCCCTTTAGATATCTCAAAATTCTTTTGACTGCTGTCAAATGAGATTCTTTAGGGCAAGCTTGGTACCTAGCACAGACACATGTAGCATACATGATATCTGGTCTACTTGCAGTCAAATACAATAGAGATCCAACTATCCCTCTATACAAAGTTTCATCTATAGGTTTCCCTGCATCATCTTTGCTTAGAGAAATGTTGACCCCATAGGAGTTTTCATGGTAGTGGATGATTCCATACCATACTTCCTTATCAACTCTAGGGTGAACTTAGACTGGCATATGGATAAACCATCCTCAGTCTGTCTAACTTGGAGACCCAAGAAGAACTTAAGTTCCCCCATACTGCTCATTTCAAATTGTCCTTGCATTAGTTTTGCAAACTTCCTGCAAAGACTACTTTCTGTAGACCCAAATATGATGTCATCTACATATATTTGGACTAAGATGATCTTGCCTCTGGATTCCCTAAGGAATAGAGTCTTTGTAGGATCTTGTGGCGCCCTTAGAGGGGGGGTGAATAAGGGCTCTTTAAACTTTTTTGAACTTTTTATAAAATATGAAACTAGATACTATGTTTGAGACAGATCAATGAAATGAAAAACAAGATTTTATTTCTCCAAAATATATATGTAAAATGATTCCAATAAAGCTTGAAATCAAGGCTTACAACGATAATAGTTTTTAGCTTTTTCACCGATCCTTCTCCCAAGAACCGGCAGGCTATAGTCAATATCTCCCTAGATATGGCTACTAGCCTCCCCCTAAATCAAACTTATGATCTAGACGCTGCACAAAATGCGGCAATTTACTCCTAAGCCACACACGGAACTAGACACCACACACAAGGTGGTGATTTGCCCCTAAGCCACACACGGACTTAGACACCACACACAAGGTGGTGAATTTGCCCCTAAGCCACACACGGACTTAGACACCACACACAAGGTGGTGATTTTCCCTTCCCAATTACAAAGATAAAGAGTGAAAATGAAAGTACAATAGTAAAACTTAAAAACTCCCTCAAAATCACGAGCTCTGAAGATGATAGTGGACCAACGAGAAGATCTCCAATCTTGAACGCACGGTCGTATCTCCTTCGCTCTTGAGATTTCAACGGACTAAGGGAGTTCGTCTGGAAACGGAGATGAAGGCTCTGAAAATTCTCTGGGAAAACAAAGCTCTGCACGATCCAACTCTTCCCTGAAATTTTTGGCCGTATATATCACTTCATGCTATCGCCGGCGTTAGCGTTAACGCCCCGCGATAGTGATAACTCTCCGTTGCTTGACACGTGGCACACGTCGAGCTGATTTTTAGATCTGAGTGGAGAACATGACGATCGTGGGATATCGCTCGTCGACATCGGTATCGCCCCGCGCTATCGCTGAACCGTGACTTCGTGCGCGGCAACGTGTGGACTAAGGCTGACGTCAGCATGAACTGATTATGCTATCGCCCGCGGTAGCGTTATCGCCCGTGATAGCGCATTTTTTCCTTTTCATCAATGCCATGCTCAGCCATTCCTTTGTATATAAAAAATCTGTTATCCCTGCACATTTAAAACACATACCAAGATCAAATACATCCGGGATTTGTTATTCTCAAACTAAGAAGTGCGGAACGCATGCTCCAACAGTCTTGTCTATTTTCCCCCTTGAGAATTTGTTCTCAATGAGGAAACTAGACATGATTTCATACCAAGCCCTAGGGGCTTGTTTTAACCCATACAAAGCCTTCCTAAGTCTATAAACATAATTAGGTTTAGTAGAATCAACAAAACCTGATGGTTGTTCTACATAGACTTCTTCCTTCAGATTTCCATTCAGAAAGGCTGACTTAACATCCATTTGGTATACTTTGAACCCTTGATAGGTTGCATAGGCCAAGAACATCCTTATGGCATCCAGTCTTGCTATTGGAGCAAAGGTTTGATCAAAGTCAATACCTTCTTCCTGCCTATATCCCTTAGCAACCAGTCTAGCTTTGTTCTTCATAATAACTTCATGTTCATCCAGCTTGTTCCTAAAGATCCACTTAGTTCCTATAATGTTGTGGCCCTTTGGTTTAGGAACAAGCTCCCAGACATTGCATCTTTTGAACTGGTTCAGCTCCTCTTGCATTGCCTCAATCCAATGAGGGTCTAGAATAGCTTCTTCAAATTTCTTTGGCTCTACTTGGGATAGAAAGTTGGAGTAGAGAACTGAACTTAGATTTCTGCTCCTTGTTTGTACCCCTTATCTGAGATCACCAATAATTTGATTGGCTGGATGATCTTTTAGATGTCTATTTGCTGGAGGCATCCTGTCTTCAGGTTGTACACCTTCATTCTCTTCAACTTGCTGCACCCCTTGGTCTTCTTCTGCATCAGGTGTAGCTAGTACTCCCCCTGGACAACAACCACTATCATCCACTTGCTGACTAGCAGTAGAACCTTCTTCTATAATGATCTTGTTCATCTTCTCAGTCACACCTGTGGAGCTGAAAATACTTCTAGACAATTCATTGTTAATGAGTCTAACTTCATCAAATACTACATGTACTGACTCTTCTATAACTTGAGTAGTCAAGTTGTAGACCCTATGAGCCTTACTGTTGTTGCTGTACCCAACAAAGATCCCCTCTTGGGATTTGGCAGCAAACTTTGTTAAATAAGACTTTCCATTGTTAAGTATATAGCATTTACAATCAAAGATCCTGAAATAGGATAGATTTGGTTTTCTGCCTTTCACAATCTCATAGGGGGTCTTATTGTGGCTCTTGGTGATAGTATCCCTATTAATCACATGACATGCAATATTAACTGCCTCAGCCCAGAAATATTCAGGGAGAGATGTGTCACTTAATAGGGTTCTACTAGCCTCAATCAAGGTTCTATTTTTCCTTTCAGCAATGTCATTTTGCTGAGGTGTTCTTGGTGAAAAAAATTCCTGAAATACTCCAAATTCTTCACACAGTTTTGTCATACTGTCATACTGAAATTCAGTACCATGGTCACTTCTAATTTTGACCACTATACTGTCCAATTCATTCTGAATTTGTTTAACAAAGCTGTATAAGATACTTGGAGTTTCAGATTTCTGTGTAAGGAAGAACACCCAGGAAAACCTTGAGTAGTCATCTACAACCACAAATGTGCAGACCTTCCAACCTAGGCTGTGAACTGGCATAGGACCAAAGAGATCCATATACAAGAGGTATAAGCACCTCACAGTATCTTTGTTCTCAATGCTATTAAAGGTGGCTCTAGTCTGCTTGCCCTTTTGACAAGCTAAGCATATCCCATCCTTAATACACTTAACCTGAGGACCATTCCTCACTAACTCTTTACTATAGAGTTGACCAATTGTCTTATAGTTAAGATGGGCTAGCCTCTTGTGCCATTTGACACAATGAGAGACTTTCTCATCAGCTACAAGACACACAGGAGAAACATTGTTCTCACACATAATGTCTAGACAATAGACATTTCTCTTCCTATAACCTGTCAGAATGATCTTTTGATCATTTGACCTCCTGATATGAAAACCATCTTTGACAAATGAGATGTCATATCCTAAATCACTCAGCTGACTTATACCAATGAGGTTGTCTTTCAAACCTTTAACATAAGCGACTTGAGTAATTGTAATAAGGTTGCTAGAAATGTTACCAAAGCCTTTGATGATTCCTTTTTTAGAACCACCAAAGGTGACTTTAGGATCATCCTTGATTGGTGTATAGTCCTTCAGCAATCCCCTAGTTCCAGTCATATGCCTGGAGCATCCACTGTCCAAGTACCATATTGGGGCATGACCACTTGGACTCACCTGCAAAACAGATTACTTTACCTTAGAACCCAAACAATTCTTGGGTCCTTGGTGCAAGTTAGTCTTACCCTTAACAAAACCACCTGTAGCTTTTCCAATAGGCAGTTTGCTACTCACCTTGGCATTAGAATTTTGCCAACAGTCTATGGCAAAGTGGTCTATCTTGCCGCAGCACCAGCACTCAAATCTATTGTACCTTTGTTTAGGTACAACCCTGGCTGTTTTATTTATAGCAGGCTCCTTGTTGAGTACTGGGGCTTTGCCCTTAGACTTGAACTGTACAGTCCTGGCAGGTTTAGTAAACCCCAATCCAGTTTTACCCTTTTGAGGAATGAAATCATCTATCAAAGGTAGAACAGACTTTGGTTTAGAAAACCTTGCTACTATATCTCTCTCTTTCTGAAGACTAATCACCAGATTTCTGATTTGATCATTTTTAAATGTTATAGTCCTCATCTGAATGACAGTAATGTGATTCAGTCTGGCTATTTCATTTAATTTTTGATCAAGCAACTTGTCAAAATCTATTGCAGCAACTTTAAGACTGGCAATCTCCTTAGCCTGACTCTTGGCCAAGGATTTGCTTTTCTTCAAAGCTTGCAACACTACTCTATATTCATCAATCAACTGATGAATATCTCCTTCAGATTCAGATCCACTAACATCACTTGATGCTGATGTATCTGAATCTGACTCAGTACTAGGAATTGAACTAACAGAACAATTTTGTACCTGACTAGGTCCAGGCTAATCCTGGATTTTGTCTCCTTCTGATAAGGCCATCAGTCTCTAGCACTGATTGTCCTCATGCTCATATATAGAGTTCATTAACTGGATGAACTCCTCTTCCTCTTCTTCAGCAAACAGTCCAATATAAGCTTCAGCTTCTGAATCAGTTTCTGATGATGACATATCAGACAGACTTTTGTCCTTCTTAGCAACAAAGGACCTTTCCTTTTTGCCCTTGATCTGAGTCTTCTTCTTATCAGTTGACTCTTTCCTTTTCTCTGGACAGTCAGCAACAACATGTCCTTGTCTGTTACATTAATAACAAACTATCTTTGAAGATGTAGTTTTACTTGACTTGGGCTTTCTCCTGTCATACTTTAATGACTTCTGTGAAGTGGATGGCTTAGACCTCCACTGTTTCTTCTTTAAAAACTTCTGAAAATGTCTTGTAAAAGCTGCAAAATCTTCATCACTCTCACTGCTTTCAGAATTCTTGCTTTTTGACTCATCTGTCTCAGTCTCAGCAACTTTTGGAGGTGAAGATGGAGACTTACTTTTATATTTCCTAGTGGCTTCTGTCTTGAAAGCCACAGCTCTTTCTTTATGCTCAACTCTGGTAGTCTTCTCCTCCTCCTTCCATACCATTAACTGCATCTCATATGATAACAGGTTTCCAAACAATGTTGGAGGAGGAATGTCTGCTAATTTGGCCATTTCCCTTATGACACAAATCTTAGTATCCCAATCTTTAGTTAGGGATCTCAAAAACTTATCATTCAGCTCATAATTGCTCAATTCTCTTCCATAGGACATTAACTCATTAATTATCCTATAGAATTTCTTGTAGCACTCAGTTATGCTATCAGACCTTCCTTGTCTGAAGCTCTCATACTCTTGGTTTAATAAAGACTTTCTGTCCTGTCTAACTTCTTCAGAGCCCTCCATATAGACTATCAGTGTATCCCACATTTCTTTAGAAGTTTTACAGTGAATCAAATTCTGAAATGTTGCATCATCTATTGCACTTACTATAATATTTTGGGCCCTCTTGTCCATAGTGGCCAGAATAATCTCATCATTGGTCATTTCAGAATAGTCTTTTGGAGTTCTCTGATTTGCATCTAACACAGATACTTTCATTGGCATATATGACACTTCTTTGACTGTGATATAGATTCTAGGGTCAGAGGCTTCCATAAATAGTCTAACCCTTTCTTTCCAAATGCCAAAGATCTCCTTTCTGCAGATTGACAACTTCATGGATCCTAGCTCTTTGTGATTCTCAGTTGAACCCATTTTCTTGATTCTTGATTATACTGAATCTGCCAACAGGGTCTTTACTCAGACTGTTATGTCCTTTTTGAGTAACCTCCCTCTGATACCACTTGAAAGAAATTGTACCTAATCACCTAGAGGGGGGGGTGAATAGGTGACCTTAATCTTTTTAAACTTTTAGGCAGAATTAATCACAGAATTCACATAACTATAAACAACATACACAGAATCAGACACACACAGAGTACGTACAGTTTTATAGTGGTTCTCCAAGGTCTGGGTACATCCACTTTCCCCCTTCGCCTATCTAGTAGTGTACTAGATTCGGCCCAACTTCTCCACTATTCCTCAGATCCTCAGATCTTACACTCAGAACCCCAAACAGGTTCCTACAACTCAGGCTCAAAGCCCTACCACTCAGTCTTCACCAAGACCTACACTCAGCCTTCAACAAGGCCTACACTCAGCCCTCAACAAGGCCTACACTCAGAGAAATCAATCTCCTACACTCAGGCACACAGGCCCTACCACTCAGACTTTATAATTTCAGGCTTACAACTCAGATCCCTTAGGATCCTACAAGAAATTAAAATTACAATGAATATAACCACAACTCAGATTGAGAGAGAAAAGTTATCTGGTTTCTTGAAGAGTTCTTGGAAGAACTTTGCTGAGATCAACCTCCCTTGGCTTCCTTCAAAGCTTCTTGAATTTAGAATACAGTAGGGTTGAGTCTCTATGCAGATGATCTTCAATCACTGCTGACTTAAGAATCAGATCTCAATCTGAAACTTTCTTCACAGCCTGGTTCAACAGCTGTCTTCTTAGAAGGAGCTCTCTCTCTCCAACTTCTTAGATCTTCTGATCACTTCAATTGATTCTTCAATGAATTGCTTGATCAATCTTTTTCTGTAAAGGAGAAGGGTCTTTATATAGACTTTCTCCAAGATGACCGGCTGTTCCGGTTCCTAACAGCTTTCTGACAGCTCTGACAGTTGCAGTAGACCGGCTGGAATGGCAGCTGTCAAGTCATCTAGTCACTTCTTGAATTTTCTGTAACTGTCTGAAAGTGTCGAGACAGTCAGTCTTTAAGTGTCGACACTTATAGACTAAGTGTCGACACAAGTAGACTAAGTGTCGACACTAGCCTTCATGGTGTCGACACAACTCCTTGTGTTGTAGAATCTGCTTATCGACACTGCTTCTTCAACATGTGTCGACACTGATCCTGTGTGTCGACACAAGTCCTTCTTCTTCAATACTTAGTTGATTTCTGCTAAGTATCGACACAACTCCTTTGTGTCGACACATCTTCTTGAGTTGAAACTTGCTAAGTGTCGACACATCTTCTTGTGTCGACACATGCCTTCTGTGTTGAACTTTTGCTGAGTGTCGACACATCTCCTTTGTGTCGACACTTGTACTTAGACTTCATTGAAATTTGCTGAGTGTCGACACAGCCTCCTAGTGTCGACACTTTCTTTATGTGTTGAGACTTTTGCTGTGTGTCGACACATTCTTCATTATGTCGACACTTGTACTTAAACTCTGTTGAAGTTTGCTGAGTGTCGACACAGCCTCCTAGTGTCGACACTTGTACTTGAACTTTGTTGATGTTTTGCTGAGTGTCGACACAGCCTCCTAGTGTCGACACTTTCTGATGTCGACAAAGTTCCTCTGGGTGTCGACACTGCTTTTAAGTGTCGACACTGATTCTTTAGACATTTCTTCATTGAGTGTCGACACAACCTGTATGTGTCGACACTTTCCTTCTGGTGTCGACTCTGCATTCCTGGTGTCAACACAATCACTCCAAGTGTCGACACTGCTTCTCTGGGTGTCGACACAAGCCTTCTTAAGTGTCGACACTTTTCTTCTGGGTGTCGATACATGGACTTAGAAACTTTTAAGTTTTCCCTGCAATTACTTAACCTGCATAAGGTAACTCAAAATACATCAAATACATCTTGATGTATATCATTGAGTGGGGTGAGGCTTCTTCAAATCAGGTACATATTTTCCAATGTACCCAACAACGTAGCAAGTTGAACCGAACACCCTAAGGTGTCCCACACTCGGCTTCTCCTTCAGCAACAGCTCAATAGGAGTCTTCATGTTGATAGGGCTGAGTGGCATCCGGTTGATGACATAAGCAGCACAAGACATCCCCTCCGCCCAAAAAGACCTTGGGATATCTTTCGCATGAAGCCAGCATTTGCAGGTCTCCATCAGATGACGGATCTTCCGCTCCGCTACCCCTTTTTTTTGTGGAGTGTGAGCACAAGTAAGCTCTCGTTGGATCCCGTGCTTCCTGCAGAAGTTAGAAAACTCGGAGCAAACAAACTCACCCCCGTTATCAGTTCTAAGCTTCTTAATCCGCAAGCCAAGCTGGCCTTCTACCAACCCCTTAAACTCCACAAACAAACGGAAGGCTTCTGACTTCTCCTTTAAGAAGTACACACAAGTATACCTTGAGTAGTCATCAACCAAGACAAGCATGTATCTGCTTCCACCAAGGCTGGCAGTAACCGTCGGTCCCATCAAGTCGCCATGAATACACTCCAATGGTTTCTTGCTCCTTGTTTGTGATTTACTAAACGGAAGGCGATATGCCTTACCGTATTGACAGCCCGCGCAAACATGCCCATCACCAAAGGAAGACAACTTAGGCAACCCCTTCACCAAACTTTTACTAGCCATCGTCTTCAGCTTATCCATGCCAACATGCCCCAGCCTCTCATGTCATATAGCAGCGCTATCATTGGCCCTCATACGATCAACATAAGAATTGGTGGCAAGAACAAACAAGTTCTTCACCCTCCTTCCAACATGAGCAACATCAGCCTTCACCGCTGATACGTTGCGAAGGAACCTCACGTCTGTTGGCCCAAACAGAACGTGATAACCAGCGTCCACCGCATTGGTCACCGAGAAGAGGTTTTTCTTCATGCCCGACATGTGATACACACTCCTTAACGTGAGTGGCCCCTGATCACTACCCAAATACACGACCCCCTCTTTCTCTACTGCATAAACAGTATTATCAGCAGTGATAATAGCTTCATTACCTGAGTAAGCCTGCATGGAGGTGAACTTCGATTTGTCTCCAGTGAGGTGATGACCACACCCGGAGTCCACGATCCACTCGTCGTTGAAGTCCTCAGCAGATAAGGCATGGACACAAGTGCCCGTCATAAAAGCTCCGCCCCATTCTGCTTCTTCACTTCTCGAGCAAGCTTCCTCCTTTCCCGCAGCATGTCCAGGCTGCAGTTTGACCTTGCAGTCTCGCTTGAAGTGCCCTCGCTGATGACACCAGTAGCACTTCAAATTCTTCTTCCAGTCCTTAGGAGCATTGCTCCTCTCCGGCTGATATGAAGTTGAAGTCTCCTTCTCACCAGCGACCTGCACCTTCTTCTTCTTCTTCCCTTCCCATCCTTTCTTCTTGCCTGAGAAGAGAGCTTCGCTGCCTTCCTGATTAAGATTAACTCCAGTCATCTGCCTTGCTAAGCTCTCCTGCGATGCAAGCAGATTCTCCAGCTCCAGCAAAGACGGCTGAGTAGCCCACCCTTGAACAGATGTCACAAAGACCACATACTCCTTCCGCAAGCCGCGGATAATGTGCCTTTTCATCTTCGCCTCAGAGATAGGCTCATCAAGATCCAGTGCCGACAGCTCAGCACACAAGCTCTTCATCTTTAAGAAGTACTTTGAGATGGAAAGGTCTCCCTGAGTTGCCCTGGCCAACTCATTCTCCATAAACTGAAGCCACGTCACATTCTTCCTATTGAACAACTCATCAATGGTTGTCCAAATATCAGCAGCCGACTCACATCCAACGATGTGATCAAACAGTTCCGGATACACGGCCCTCTTGAGAATAAACTCTGCCTTAGCATTTGTTTTCCTCCAGAGCCTAACCTGCTCAGCAGTACCGAACGCAGTAGTCACTTCCTGTCTGTCATCACCACCGACGACTTCCCACAGCTCCTCGCCAAGAAGATAACTCTTCATGCATGACTTCCACTTCTTGAAGTTAGTCGGCGTTAAGAGTTCAATGTCAAGACCCCTTGCAAAGCTCCCTTCCATTGCAACATCTGTTGGCAACCTTTCAGAAGCTCCGAGCAACAACACAGGTTGAACACCACTCAAGCCCTGAGTAACAACACTGGTTGACTAACGCTCACGCAACTGAACCTCCCTCTGATACTATGTTAAATTTTCTCAGCGTGGTCAGCAAGGTAGCCCAAACGTCAAATTAATATCTTCGGCACTACCCAGTTCTCACGTTGAACTAGTGGAAAACCAAGGAACAAGGCTAATCCCAACAAACAATGGAAGCACAAGCAGATCTTTTATACATTCACTTCTTTACAACACGAGGTATACATAACGAGACATGATTTCGCTAGTATAAACAGATGTAAACAGAATGCACCAAAAACTAAGCCGGGCGGACAGTACCGGAGTCCGCCGAGACCGCCGAGGTCGCCGAGTCCGCTGAGATCGCCCGAACTAAGCTGCAATCCGCCGAATAGACACGGAGTCCGCCGAAGCCGCGAGGCCGCGCAGACACACCGTTATTCGTCTCTTGCTGAGGCTGAACTGAGGAACACACCCCCTACCCGCCTGAAACCGGCGGACAGGTTATTGAAGCTGGCAAAGTTGAAACAGAGTTTACAAGCCGCAGAGCGACCTCCTGCTGAATCCGTAGAGACCGCACAACTTCCAAGTACTGACCGAAGTCAAAGCCAAACTCCTGGCTCCTTAAAGCTACCCGCGCGACCTGCACACAGCAAACCGTCAGCCCTGAATCAATCCGCGTGGACAGACAAACTGAGACCGCAGCTCCTTGCCCAACCCAAATTACTGTTCACTCAAGTTACTGTAGACCTGCCAGGGGGGTCCTATTTATAGGCGAGGTGAGGAGTGTGGTCACCGCCCTAGAGATAGCGACACCGCCCCAGCCCGCGCGATAGCAAAACACCGTCCGCCGAGTCCGCAAGGACTTGGCCGGATACCAAGGATAAACCGCCAGGAGCAAGGCATCATTGGCGAACCCTCATCAGTCCGCCCAAGCTATGCGGACAAGGCAACAGCCCGCAAAGCCTCCAACCACTGCAGGACAGCAACCCCCTTCAATGGCTGTCAGCAACAAACCCGAGGCAGTCCGCAAGACTCAACCCTCAATCCGCCACAAGTCCACGACCAAAGGCAGAAAGCAAGTCCGCCCGGTCAACAGCGGACTTGGCGGATACTGCGGACACCATGGTCTTGGCACAGAGTGTGACCACGTCCAAAACCATCAAAGGCCAATGCGAGCATGGCGGACATAAACTCTCGTCCGCCAAACACCCCAGCACACAGACCGCAAGCAGTCCGCAGGCTACTCGCACACCTACCCAACGCAGCAGCCATCTCCCGGACTCCACACACCAGTCCGCCAACGACCTCCACAGCAAACATCTGTTGTAACACCAGAGCTCGACAAGGCCTCAGCCAAGCTCTAATCCCAGTCCGCAACAGCCCATACCGCGGACACACTAGTCCGCAAACTTCCCGAGGACATGAGCCAAACCGCCAATCAGCATAAACTTGCACCACGGCCACTGAGCAATGCACCAGTTCGCAAGCCTCTATCCGCTCAGGCCGCTCCTTGGCTAAACCAATCAGCCAACGCCCTATCCGCAGATACCAGCCGCACAGTCCGCGGACTACTTGCATATAACCCGCTCAGAAGAACAGCCGGCTTCCACTAGACTTTCCACCAGGCCGCACACAACAGTCCGCCCAGTCCGCCTAGTCCTCCAACGCTGTCCGCCCAGGCCGCCCGTCCTGTCCCGTCAACCACTTCCACTTCACAAATTTCAACACAAACGAACGAGCTCTTAGGGTTTTATACAAAGGTCCTCAGATTTCCTCAAATTGATCCAACGATCAGATTTAACACAAGGTGCCAATTAAACCAGACGATCAGCACAGTACACGGATATCATCATTGGCCTTTAACCGTCCTACTAGATCAACGATGCTTATTCAATATTTACTCCAGCGGCACAAATCTGAGCGTCTGGATTATCTCTCTAGATATTTCGCCAGCTTATAATTGTATTTTAAAATGTAATATTATTTGATGAGTAACGGTCTTCTGCTGTAACAATCAAATTGACCTAAACTATGAAAGCATATTGATAGGCTGTAATTAGGGATTATGAGTAATGATAACAAAATTTTTCCTCTCAATTATCTCCCTTATTTCGTCTCTCATTCCTCTGGTCACCACTTGACCCTCTTCTGTCTGACAAACACCACTTCCTCTGGCGGGATCCCAACATTTTTAGTGCTCTCGTTGGGGGAACATATCCCGCCGATTCAAGATGAGTGAAGGCCTATGCTCGGTTGCTGAAGTAAAGAACGCACTGTAGGTCGAGTAGGAGGTTAGAGCCTTCCAAATTGAATAACCCCAACAAAGATTTTCTACCAAAATGAATCAACAGGCTCTACAGATCAGACAACAATTCTCCACATATTTAAAGGCGAAGGAATTGCAGACAAAAGAAAATCTTTTGGCACTTCAAATTCTGGAAACCAAAGTTCACACATCGGTTCTTGCATGTGGAACATATCACCCCACTCCGACAATATATGATGAAGAAATTCCAAAATCTGTAGAAGATCATGGGCAAAGGAACATCAAGTGGCACACACCAACCCATCGAAGTGGGAGAACTACAAACTAATGTCCAACAGGCTCAATCATTCAATACCCACAGCAACTCCAGTTAGAACCCAGGTTGTTTCTGAACACCTTGGTAATTTTGACATATACTGTCCTAGATTTTCTGAAGGTGACCCAATGATCATGATTTACGTAATTACTTTGAATATAACAATATTCGTAGTCAAGATTAGTTACTGATAGTTTCAATGCACGCAGACAAACCAACAATTCTAAGTGGTATCAAGCCGCTCTTAGGAATTGATAAAATATAAAGGAAGCTATATAAAATATTTTATATCAATAACACTACAATAAGTTATCCTTGCACAGGTATCGAAAGAGGAAATAGCTGGCAAATATTAAAGGAAATTTTGTCTTTTTCATTACACACACAATACTGTGCCCTGAACAGGACTTTAAATAAAGAACTAAAAAAGTCGTTGCTTGATCTTCACGCCATCAGGTTTGCGTCTCCTGGCCTTTTCCCTGCATCGCTTCTGAAGCGTTTCCCTGTACTTTGTTGCAGATTCGTTGCTTCTTTTCACAAGGGGATGCCTTTACTTCCACGTCTTCCTCCTGCACCTGTTCGACTGGAGCTGGATATATCTTTTGAGCTCTGTATGCAGTTGAGGTTGTTGGAACACCCTATTACTGATTTGGGCAAGGATCACTATATCTCTTAGGAAACCTGTTTTGACCTCATTGTATAGATCTAAAGGTCAATTAGAATTGAGTCTAAGGGTTAGTAGTTAGGTTTGGAAGCTGCCCTCAAGACCATGTTTTTTTCAGTTTTGGAGACTAAGTCATTTTGTCGAGCTCAGTACGACGAATCGTCGAACTTTATTCGACGATCGTTGAGCTCACTTCGACGGATCGTCGAACTCCATTCGACGATCTCTGAGCTCAACTTCAACAAGTCGTCGAACTCCATTCGACGATCTTCGAGCTCAGATCGACGTTCTTGACTCCAGTTTGATTCTCTATCTCTGAGCTCAGTTCGGCGATAGTTGAGCTCAGATCGACGATCTCTGTTTCTGTCTAAGTCCAATCTCTGAGCTCAGTTCAACGATAGTGGAGCTAAGTTCGACGTTTTTCTGAAGAGTTAGATATTTTTCAAGATTCAAACTCAGACAGTTGTGGAATTATTGTCAGCATTTAATTCAGAGATCTTGTAGCCGTTTTTAATAAATCTAGAGCAAGTTTCAAGGAATTATCAAGGAATGTTTTATTGGACTTTCCTCCAGAAGACAAATTGCAATTAAGGAAGTCAATTAATGACAGGCTAACGGCTATCTTGGACAGAGGATCATTTCTATTCAGATCAAGAGAATAAAAGATTAGTTTTTCATTCTTCTCAGTGCAAGTGACACACATATTCTGCAATAACAATTCTCTGCAACAACAGCTCTTACAACAACAATCACACAAGAGAAAGAAAGAGAGTTGCAGACATTCTCAGTCTCAAAAATTCACACAAGAACACCATCACAAAAGAAGATCAACTAACTGAAATTTTCAGATCTCTCTTGATTCAAGTGTTCAAAGGCCATCATCATTCAAGACTCCAGACACCTCACATTTCAGCTGTTGCTGAAATCATATCTTGCTGGAGATCAAATCATCTGAAGGCCTATCACCCTACTGCAAAGCTTCACTTCCTGAACAACTACAGATCTTAGGGGGAGCTTTGACAACATCCACTATCTTCTCTCTGATTGTTAACAGAGAAGATTATCTCATCCCTCTCTCTCTCTCTACTGTAAAGGGTTTTTCAAACTCCCTTCAAAAGTTTGTGATTGGTTTCTGAGACCTTATCAAACTCAGTGGTGGCAAGACAACTGATCAAAAAATCTGGTTTGGTTTTTGAGCACCTTATCAAAAGCTCATTGGTGCCCAGGACACCTGATCAACTCATCCTGTAGTGGATTTCTACCTAGGGTGGTAGAAGAGTGGATGTACCTAGATTGGTTGGGGAACCACTATAGCTTCTTGTGTCTTTTGGTTACTTGTCTTTCTTTTGTTTCTGGCTGTGGTTTGTGATTGCTTTATGTTTAATCTGTGATTATTCTGTGTTTAGATTTACTTTATATTATTTGTTTCCCTGTTCACCTTGGAATACAACAACTGTTGTAAAAAGTTTTAGCAAGCACCATACTCTATTCACCCCCCTCTAGAGTATATCAGATCTAACTTGCACTTTCAATTGGTATCAGAGGTAGGTTGGTTAAAAATACCACACCTTGGTGGTTGCACAAGCTAACACCTGAACCCAAAGATCCCTCTAGTTAGATCTGTTTGTTTTGATTTTGTTATTAGGATTATTCCTTCACAAAACATGACCCAAAACAAAGATTATGCTAGCACCAGACCTACAGTATGCAATCTGTCTAAGTTTGCACTTTGGAAGGCAAAGATTAGACTGTACATGAATTCTATTGATGAGGACATTTTCAATTCTGTTTTGACAGTGTGTCCAAGACCTCTAGAGAGCAGAAGTACAAATGCTGTTCCACCTCCCTCAGGAACAGATGCAGAAATAAAGAAATGGAAAGTTGCAGATGCAAAAGCTATGAACATTCTTGCTGAGACTATGTCTGATGAGATATTCCAAAAGGTAGTTGAATGCAACTCAGCAAAGGACATCTGGGACAAGCTATCTGAAATAGTCTCAGGATCTGCTGATGAGAGAAAAGACAGAAGATCTCACCTCATAACCCAATATGAGAATTTCAAGAAAGGAGAAGCTGAGTCAGTAGCAGACATGTATAACAGACTCAGTCTCATAGTCAATGAACTGAAAACTTTGGATAAAAAGATCTCATTGACTGAGCTAAATGATAAAATCCTAATGTGCTTCCCAAGCACTTGGGACTCAAGGATCTAGCCAATCAAGGATGCCAGAAGTCTGAATGAAATCACAACAGAAGCTCTCTTGGGCAAGCTCAAGTCTTATGAGCTGCTCAAGAGAAGAAGAGCAGAAGGCTGCCTCACCAGCCACAAGAAAGGAAAAGTCAATAGCCTTCAAAGCCAATGAAGATCAGCCTGAAGACAAGATCACAGGCAATGATGAGCTACTTAGTCTACTGGCTAAAAGATTTTATAAAATGGCCAGAAAGGACTTCATGAAAAGATCATACAAAGAGCATGACAAGCCAAGGTATGATAAATCAAATAACAAAGAGATTATCTGTTTTGGTTGCAGGAAACCTGGCCACATTGTGCCCGATTGTCCAGAAAATAAAAACAAGGACAGAAAGGATAAGAGAGAAAGAAGAAAAGACAAGGACTTCAAGAAGAATAGCAATGACAAACCCTCCTCCAGCAAGAACAAACACACAAGGAAGGGATTTATTGCTGAAACTTGGAGTGAGACAGAAGAAGAATCTGAAACTTCTTCCAGCTCAAGTGATGATGGGGATGATGCTGGTGAGAAGGAATTCTGCATGATGGCTATCAATGCCTCACAACACAATTCTGATGCAGAAGAGTCAGAATCTGAATCAGAGACTCAACCTGAAGAGGACCAGGTAATAGACTCATTTGATTTCAATTCTGAGGACTTCAAGTATGAATTTAAAGCACTATGTTTAGACTTATTAAAATCTGAGAAGGAAATCATTTCTCTCAGAAATCAATTGTCTGAACACAGTACCTTAAAATCAGATAACCTCAAACTCTCTGAGGAGTTGGAGTGCTGTAGGGAGCAGATAGCTTCACTGAAAAGTGAGCTATCAGAGGCCAAAAAGCTTGCAGAATCCCTTAATGGGAGAAGTATCAAGCAAATGGACATCACAAGTACAGTGAACTCTAGATTCAATAGTATACTGGGTTTGGGTGCTTCATCTAGCCAACCTATAGTACTAACAACCTCAATTAAATTTTATCTCTGATAAAGGCAAGGGAGTTGTAGAGGTAGCTAGGAAAAATTCTGACTTACCTAAGAAAACCAAGGTTCAACAGAAATCGTCGAACGAGCTAGACGATCGCCGAACGGAGATCAACGATCTCAGGCAAAATCGTCGAACTCAGGTCGACGATCTCTAAACCCTGAACTCTGCCACAGTCGACCGTCGAACGGAGCTCGACGATCTGACCCAAGATCGTCGAACTCAGCTCAGCGATCGTCGAGCAGAGATCAGAGCTTTGAAAACCTTTTCAAGGGTAAATCAAAATCCAAACCTAGGGGTCCTTCATCCCAAAACTTTAACCATTATACTGAATGGATAATACCTCTAAGGAGATATCATCCTGAAGGTTATAAGAGTCAACCAGGGATGTCTTTTATTTCTGAATTTAAAGGTTATCAACCTAGGCCCAAGGTAAAGTAGGTCAAAAATAAGTAAATTGCTTTATGTGCAGGTGAAGACCTATCCAACATCAAACCAACAATGATATCTGGATAGTCGGTGCTCAAAGCACATGACAGGAAGCAAGGACAACTTCACATCCTTCAAAGCTAAGCTTGGACCCAAAGTCATATTTGGAGATTCAAACTTTGGACTAACAAAATGATATGGTGCAGTCCAGATTGACACAGTCACATTCAAGAAAGTAGCCTATGTGGAAGGACTGAAGCATAACTTGATCAGCATCAGTCAGCTATGTGATGAAGGCTACCAAGTGACTTTCAGCAAGTCCTCATGCAAGATCAAGTCAGAGGACAACACAACTGTGTTGACAGGTAAAAGGAAAGGTAACATCTATTTAGTAGATTTTCTTTCAACTGAATTAGATATTTGCCTGTTTAATTCTATTTGTAGACCTAATGAGTTATGACATAAGAGATTAGGACATATAAACCTTAGAACCATTACTAGACTATCCAAGGACAACCTTGTTAGAGGACTACCTTCTGACCCCTACAAGAAGGAAGGACTCTGCAGGCTTGTCAATTAGACAAGCAAACCAAAAATAGTTTTCAAGTCACTTAATAAGAGTGATTCACCTAGGATTTTTATCTGTTACACATGGATCTTTTTGGACCCATACAGTACAAAGCTTAGGAGGGAAATCTTATACCTTAGTAGTTGTAGATAACTTCTCTAGATTCACATGGGTGTTCTTTCTGAGGAAGAAGTCTGATAACTTTAAGTGTTTGACAGAGTTTCTAATGCATATAGAGTGAGTTCAATACTCACATTGCCCTGATCAGAAGTGATCATGGACAGAGTTTGATTCTCTTCTTATGCAAGAGTTCTGTTAGAGTGAAGGGATCAGACACACTTTCTCAGCTCCTAGAATTTCTCAACAAAAATGGAGTAGCTGAAAGGAAAAAATAGACCCTTATTGAATCTGCCACTACATTGTTTGTCAGATGCTCACCTTCCTCTATTCTTTTGGGCAGAGGCAGTGAACACCTCTAACTATGTGCTGAATAGAAGTTTAATACATAACTGAAGGGCAAGACTCCCTATGAATTACTCAAAGGGAAGAAACCTAAAGTAGATTATTTTAGAATTTTTGGTTGTATCTGTTACATCATAATAATGACAAAAATACTTAGCAAAATTTCAAGCTAAAGCTGATGAAGGAGTGTTTCTGGGATACTCCATGATCAGTAAGGTTTATAGGGTATATAATACAATCAACTCATAAAATTGAAGAATCTGTTCATATATCTTTTGATGATCTAACATGTCATCTTTCAAGGAGAAGAAAACTTCTACATAGAACCTTTGCAGGTACACTCTCTTGCAGAAGACCTGGACAGATTACAAATATTCAAAAAGGAGGAAAGCACTGTAGATGAAGAAAGACATTCAACATCTTGAAGAGAAACTTCTTGAAGATCCAGTTGTTGTACCACAAGAGGAAAACAACACAGGTTGGTGAACAATCAACACCCCCTGTGGATTTAGTAACATCAACAGACCATCCAATCTCCCAAGTGATGGAGACATCTCAGCTAGTGTGCAAACCAGAAAATCAGGTCAACCAAAACCTGATGCACACTTGCTTCCTTTCTCAAATTGAACCTCAATCCATTCA